>APFE030693093.1:67789-98372 GCA_000404065.3 Pinus taeda | reverse complement strand
ATTCTTAATTTTTTGGTATGGAATTCAACATACAATATTTTATTAATATTTATTTTTGCGAAGAAATCTTTGTTTTTGTTATTTTCTTGTTTAATTAAGCTATATTTAAGCTAAGTGTATTAGCTACTATGTAGCCCTTGTTTTAAAATAGAGCTTTAAAATTACTAAATAGGCTTTTTATAATATCATGGGTGTCCATGGATCACTCTAAGTTAACAATACCATATACTCAAAAAACCATAACTCATAATACCATATATGCAAAAAACCAACCATAACTCATAATACTATATATGCAAAAAACCATAATTCATATGGTATTTTTAATTAATTAATCTAATTAAAATAACAAAAAAATTATAATTACTTCAGAGAATTTTTAATTTGTAACTATTATTAAAAATATTTTAAAATATTTCATGGAGGTTAAATCCTTACATTTACTTATAATTATTCGTAATTAAATGTAAAGTTTTTAAAAAACTGTATTAAAAAATAAACATGCATATATATGTATGGATTTCAAAACAAAATATAAATTGGATAGTTAAATTCAAGAATATATCTATTATCTAGTAATAATGGTAAACTTACTAAGTGAGAAAAAAAGCTCTATTTTTTTCATAATTATTTTTTTGTTAAATCAAAATGGCTTCTAAATATTTATAAATAGGTATTATTTTTAATAATACTAGATTGAAATATTTTTTATAAAATAAAATAAATAAATAATTTTTGTCACCATTGATTGAGTTGTTGATGGAGATCTATTTTTTCCTACTACCTTCCAAAGTTCTTTTTAATTTATTGGAATCCTTTCTATTATTGCCTTTTCTAAATTGTTTTGATTTAATGGTTTTCCTTTTCCTTTTTATTTTTCTATCTAATTTGCTAATTTGATAACTTGTGAATGGCCATGGGTTTAACTAATTTTTTTGTTCCATACTTAGAATCAAGGGAGATGGATTTATCTTTCTTTGAGTTTTGAGTCACCATTTTTTGTTGCACTCTTGAGATATCATATTTGGATGTATCAAAAATTCATCTTGTGATGGTGTTCCACTGGATTGCAATGCAAATTTAGTTGATGATCTAACTAAGAGTTGATCCATTAAGATCATTTGCATTAGTGCTTCATGTTCTTGCTAGGCCATTTGTTTCATTGTCTTGCAATGTGTTTTGTTTTAAATCAAGATCTACATCATAGAGATACACTCTCATAATCCATCTTTTTAGACAAAGAATCATTTTTTGCCTATATAGTTAATTTCAACTATAAATTCTTTTGTTTAATTCCATTCCATGCATATTTGGGCATATGTAAATATGATTTGTTTTGAAAACTTGACTAGATCATAGTATCCAAGTTGTTTAGTCTACGTTCATGGTATTCAAGCACATGGTTTTAGTAACATGTGATATTGAACCCATGGATTACATGTAATGAAGATTTTAAAAGGCATGGAATCCTCCATTATAAGGTGCCAAATGTGAAAAGGTGTTGGAATCACTTAGCTAGTAGCTTGTTTAATTGACCAAATGGAAATCAAACTTATTTTCATGGCTAGTTTTTCTCACAAGGGTTTTCTAAGGTAAAAGTTGGTGTTGTTGTTATGTTGTTATTATGTTTTTTCTTTCTTGTAGCAATAATATTATAGCTAGGGTTAATCAAATAGACTCTTAGAGGGTAGTGGTTTGATGTTGTAGTTGAAGAAAGATGAAGGGCCTTGTGATTAGGAATTCTAGATTTAGGGATAAATTGACTTGGTGTGTTACACCATGGATGTGGTTGTGAAATCTAGACCAATGATGATGGAAGCAGTGCCATTTTAGGCATGAAGAGTGGGAAGCTTGTTAATCTATTCAAGGAATTTGAACAAGAAGACACCAAAACGTTGAGGAGCATTTTGCAGAATATCGAACAAGGAAGCAAGGATGAAATAGGGATTTTTTTGCCTAATTAAGGAATATTTTCAACATTTTGGGGACAAGTAGGAAATGATATTGGCATAAAACTTGGTTTTGAAAGCATGTGTACAATTTATGAGTCAAATCTTCTTATGGTACATTGCTACTTGATTTACATTAATGTATATTATTTACTTCAATTTTTATTATTCTCACTAATGTAGATACACTCATTATTTGAGATAATATAAATATTATCAAATATATGACAATATTTATATTAATATAAATAATAATAAATAATAATAATAATAATTAATTAATTAATTTTTTAATCATATTTACAATTGGGTTAAACATTTTTTTTAAAAACAATGAATACGGAGGCAAAGAGAAGATAAATAGATACAATCCTTTTAAAAAACAGTGATGTCACCAGAGAAGTTAAGTGGATTACAGGTTAAATTTATTAAAATAATTAAATTTTATTTATTTCCATAATTAGAGGTTTAGTATTATTAAAAATATAATCAATTCATTTCATAATTAAGATCTAAAGTTAACTAAAAACAATAATTAACTATTAAAAAATTAAATTATAAACAATAAACTATTAAAATATTTAATAATTAATAGAATATTTTACTAAATATAAAAAATATAAGATCTAATAAAACCAATTAATATTAATAAACTATTAAAAAATATAATGATTTCTCAACTTATAAAATTTAAAATAACTAATAAAATTTATAATTATTTAAATTTGAATTATTAATAATGGATAAACTACCTAAATTATTAAAAAGAATAAAACTATAAATTAAATAAATGATAAATTAATTAAATAACTAATAGAAAAATTATTAAATTAAAATCAAAATATTTAAAACATAAAATTAAATTTTTTCAAATTACATACTATTTAAGATTTTGAAATCAATTTCAAAAAATAAAATTAAGTTCTCTCTGGAATTAGTTTTGCTTATATCAAACTCTTTAATTTTTTGTATTTTTGTAATGTATCTTAAATTATGTAAATATATTAAATTTAAAAATAAAATTGTTAAAATGCAATATAATAATATATTTTAGAAATTTATGTTAAAATAAAAGAATAAAAATTATAATTAGTTAATAATTAGTTTTTTAATTATATCAAAATAATATTTTAAAACTCAAAAATTAACTATTAAAAAATAAGAATACGCATTTTCCTAACAAAAGAAATAGTTTTTTTTTAACCAATGAGATGGTTTTAAGGGTGCAAAATCAGCTTCCATTTATCATATAAGCTATTAATAAATTCTTGAACTTTACTTCCAAATAAAACACAATTTTCAATTAGGAAAAATATATAAACCTTGTAACTTTTAACACTCAACAAAACACAATTTTTTAATTAGAAAAATATTAAAATTAAAATTAGTGTGAAAATAAATAAATAAAAAGTTGAGAAATAGAATCTCAAATTAAAATTCAAATTTTGCAAGCCGTTTGGCATACAAAGTATATAAATTTGAGAGGTATAATATGGTTTTGAATAACTTAGGATAGATTTTATATGAAATCTCAAAGCGTTTTAGCCTGCGTGTTTGCTGAGAATCTTGTCATTCAAGACTCATAACACATATGATGAGTATCGTCATAACATAAATTGAATTGAAACAATTTTACAATTTTAATGTTAAAACCTGTAGCTTTACCATTCATTAAATATTTTACACTATATATATTAAAAAAAAGTTGTTTATTTTCTCGAACTTTATGAATATGATATTGATTACATGCCCATGAAAGCAATACATTTTGGAAAAGCAAAAGTTTCAGGCAAAAGAAAATCTAAAATTCCATGAAATAAAATAGGTTTGCTTCTCGTTAATATACAACCAAAAAAAATATGTTCATATGATTTTTTTTGTTGTAACTCATAGTTTAAATCAAGCTCTAACAAGAGAGATATGTTGCTTTCTCTTAACCAAATTCTTAACAGAATTTAGGAGAATAGAAAACTAATCTAAAATTATAAGCTTACAATAAACAACATATACAAACGAAATAGGAATATCTCAATTAAATACATCATTGCAAAAGTAGGGTTATAATCTCTCGCCCAACAGTGCCTCTTGGTGGCCTTGATCCGTTGTAGTAGAGCAAAGAATTCTTCAACGTTGTGGCTGCCAGCATTGGTGCCGGCGCATGGCCGCTTAGGGAACACCTATGCTATATCTGAAGATGATTCCATACTGAGTTTCTTCGTCATAATCTCCATGGCCTGGGATCGATCCCTGAACCCCATCAATATAATTCAACACTGCTAGCGCTACGCAGAGCGCTCAATATATCCTTCCTACAGAATTATGAGTTCATTTTAGACTAAACAACGGAGCCATTGAAACAAGGGCACTATGTTTGACAAAAATCGAGGCCATAAAAATCCTGCCTCTCTAACGTTCATGTATCTATGCGCGACATTTTGAAAATTCAAAATTTAAATTACGAATAATCGTTGATCCATACATTAATGCTTTAATTGCGTTGGTCTGCATTGACGGCGTATGGAAACGTGGAGAGTATCAGGGATTGTTTTGGTGGTCATCGGAAAATACAGTTACATAATAATATATTGATGAGAGTAATAAAGTTTCATAAAATTATATTAGAAACAAATAAATATCTATTTATATTAAATTAATTTTCTAATTTAATATAATTTTAAAATATATAGTGAAAATATATTATATTGGACTTTGTATTTTAGGATATTAATTATTTTAGGCGATTTCTCAACTATAAGGAAGACATTAGAACAATAAATTAAACTAGTCATTTTTTTAAACTTATACTAATTCATAAAAATATGAGTAAAATATCATATATCACATTCCTTAATGGTTGATCACGTGCATCATTTTAGTAATTAATGTTTGTATAGGACCCTATCTCATATTAATTTTAGAGGAGATTTTTGAGGATGGTTCTCAACCCTTCTCACATTGGATACCTTCTCTTGGATTTGGCTAAAAGATTTAGTAAACATTTGTGTCAAATTTATGGGAGTAATTATTGTAGGCCGACAAGAATGGAAAGCAATTGCAATAGTGGATTGATTATGCTAGGGCTATAAATAAGGTGTTATTACGAGCCTTGGATGTTGTTCATTTATTGATTAAGGTGGGAATTGGTGGAAATTTTTATGGTTTTGAGAATTGTAATTTAAATTTGGTACCTTATCCTTTTGTCTCCCTAGTATTTCTTCTAAAATATTATAATTTTTTTTTTGATTTATGGGCATATGAAGAGGGGAGCTACTTTATTTGTATAATGTTGTTGCTATTACATTTGTGTTTAACAATGTTTATTCATTAGTTATATTTTGTTTAAAATTTTCAAGGTAGAAGGACTAGTACTCTAGCCATTGTAATAGATAGTGTGATGCTTATGGTTTTGGTTCATTCTAATCCCAAGAGTATGGTCCTTTCTCTCTATCAATTTAGTTGTATAGATTTAATGGTTATATGTACCCTTGATGTTATTCTTAGTTGGATTATCTATTTTAACAATTATTATATGATTCTTTTAGTTCCTTGTCTTAGTTCTACTCAAGATATTTGTATCCTTTCTCTATGTGTATATAATTTTTTTAGTTCCTTGTCTTAGTTCCACTCAAGATATTTGTGTCCTTTCTCTATGTTTTTTAAGCGACAAACCTTTCTATTTCAAGGAGACAAATATTCTTTGCATGTCCATATCCCTATGTAACAAAAAGTATAAATAAAGATATCATAGAATATATATTAACAATGAGAAGAATTAAGAAGTACATATAATTATACAACTTCATTTTAATTACTCCCAACACAACACCATCATGAACATGTTTGTACATCAAAGAGAGGGAATATAGATATTCAATAGGTAAAATATAACATGATGTGAAATCTAACTGTAAATCTAGGCGATGATTGTTTCACATCTAAATCCAACACTTATACAAATTAAAATTAAAATTAAAAAATAAATTAAAATAAAATAGAAACTAATAAAAAGTCAAAGGAACCAAATAAACACCTAGCAACATCACATCAACCTTTCTAATAAATATTAAAATAAAACTAATAATTCATAGGTTTCAAATTATAATATGTATATAAAATAATTTATTTATTTTTTAATATATATATATATATATATATATATATTATATATATATATATATATATATAGCCCACGGACTTTGGATTGATGGTGAATGGTCCTGTTAAGGCACTCCTTGCCTAAGGCACCTATTTCAAATCCCTTGGGTACTTAGGATAGTCTAATAGATATATATATTTATATATATTAATATTATATTATATATATATATATATATATATATATATATATATATATATATAATATATATATATATATATATATTATAGAATGTTTTCACTTCATATTTAAGTGTGATATGATATAAATTAATTAGTTGTATAAAATAATATTGATTTATATAAGAAAATCAATATGCAGTTTATAACCTCAGACCATCATTCTTTCATGGGTAGTCCCACTTCCTATGGTTTTTATTATAAGTTCAACATTTATAACCTTAGGCCATCTTTCTTTCATGGGTAGTCCCACTTCCTATGGTTTTTATCATAAGTTCAACATTTATGTGGTTCCCCTCCATGGGCCTTAGCCTCTTCTCTCACAGTCTGAGTGAATAGGTCCCTCTCTACATTAGTAAACCTTTTCTAAAACTCACCGTTGCTAATGGTGATTGAAATCCCTTCCTTTTTTCCAAGTAGTTTCTGTGCAATTGTATGCTTCCTTTCTTTGAATTTGAGGCTTCCTTTTTCTTTCCAATCATTCCTATCTTAGATTGTGCTTCCCTCCTTTGAATTTGAGGCTTCCTTCTTCTTTCCAACCATTCCTAGCTTAGATTCCTCATAGTAGTACTTTATTTTTGTAATAGCCTCGTCAGAATTTTGTGACTCATCAAACTCTATCATGCCCGTGAAAGTATGTGGAAATATTTTTGTATCTTTTCCTTCTCATCCTCATACTTTAATATCCAGTTAAATACCAAAAAAATGCGTAATTTTTTTATGTTTAATATAAGGTTGATATGTAATATTTAAAAATATATATATTAATAACTATTTTTTTTTAATAAGTTTTATAAATAAGCAATGCAATGTCTCTATTAAACATTACCAATGTGTCTATTAATCATAAGCATTAGATAGATAAAGACAAACTATTTAATCACCTAAAAATCCAAAAATAAATATATTTAAAAAATTGTGAAAATCTCTAATTTGTTTGATTAGACATTGTAATCATGTTTAAAAATGTTCTCAAGATTCTTTATTTTAAACACCAATCAATAAATAAATTACAATAAATCTTAAATCAATAATAATTTATTAAGACAACACAAAGAGTTTACATGGAAAACCATGGGAAATGATCAACAATTATTTTTATTAATAATAAACTCCACCTCCACTCCAATGTCCTATGCCTTCCACTCTCTATTTTTTTTGCGAGTCGACGACCACAATACCATGTGTAACCAGAACCATGTGCAAGCTATAAACCCGAATTATTCTTTTTCACTCTCTATTTATTTTGTGAGAGATATACTATATTTAAATAGTCTACACAAGGAAATACTACAGGAACAATACCATGCGTAACGAAAACCATGGGTCCGAAATAACATATCCAAAACCATGTGCAAGATATAAACCCAAATTATTACTTTTACAATGAGAACATCACAAATAAATATTTAAATATTATGACAACTATCAATATAAGTTAATTTTGTTTTATTTTTTATTTTTTAACATTGTATTTTATAATAACTGATTTAATGAGTCATTCACAGTACATGCATGGCTTAATCATTGAGACAACCATATGACTACTCCCATTGCTTAATCATTGAGACAACCCTATGACTACTCCCAGGATAAGCCAGGTAATCATAAAAGGGCACACACACATATATTTCACAAATTTATTTAGTTATAATATGAAACTAGAATTTTTGTTTATTTTTCATTTTGTAACGTGAAATTATAGTCATTGTTTAAGAAAACTACCTTAAAAATTTGTGAAAACTTCATAATTACATTTGTGTATGTGCATTGAAATTATATTACAGTTAGAAAACTTCATAATTGCATTTGTGTATGTCATTGAATTTATATTATAGTTATTAATTGACAATTGAATACCAATTAGAATGATTTTGGAATGCAACAGTATAAATATGCATAGATTTTTTGGATCTTACATGTGACTTTTACACTATCAATAAAATATAAAATAAATTACATTTTAAAAATTGAAAAATATTATAACACAAAGTTAAAATTGATTTCTTGGGTTAAAGCCATTTTCCACAAACTAGGTGGAAATTGTTATACAAGTATTAAATTGCAATCATAAATGTTTAATTTAAAGGATTTTAGTTTGAATGTTATTTAATTGTTTTGATTTATTAGGAGCTAAATTCTTTCGAACATCAAGTTGTGCTCAACTTATTTTTATTAGTCACAAAACCTTTCTTGAAATTAAGTGTAGGAAAACTAACTATAAAGTTGACCAAGGGTGTCATATCATTCTTCAATGCATGATCCTTATTTTTATTAGTCATAAAACCTTTCTTGAAATTAAGTGTAGGAAAACTAACTATGTACTTGACCAAGGGTGTCATATCATTCTTCAATGCATGATCTGTCTTTATTACTAGACCAACATGTAAGCATTCATCATAGTAGTGCATTTGTAATGTGCATGGTAATCTTTTTCGTTGGATATCATTTGTAATGTGAATGGAAGCATTTTTCATTCATATGTGTATTACTTGATATTGGTGAGGTGAACTTTGAAAGAGATAATGCTTGCAGCCATTTCACTTCATTCTTATTTGTAGAGTGAGTTAATCACTCCAATTTGGAATTGGATTACAACTTGATGACCATGACCTAGGACCAAGCAATCTTGTTTTGTTCCCTAAAAAAACACGTATAAAATAAGACTCTTAATCAATGTCATGATGTCAACATCAATTCCACATGTTTAATATGCAGGATGTTTCATCTACATGTCTCACATAGAAGGCATTCCTTATATATTAAGAGCCACAAAGGGAAAGTTTGGATAGGCCTTTCTATGTTATGTCATTGCACTAATGGAAGTATGTTGTTCATGTGTTCGGGGTGATAAATGTTGTGTCATAAATTGTTATAAGTGTGTGATCATGCTCAAGTTTTGTCTTTTTTCACTTTGGATTTACTGATCCCACAGTTAGCTAAATTTGGAAAAGTACATCCTTGAGCAACATGATCTCACTTAAACTTCTTGAATTGCATAGTATAAGTCCTCAAGCTCACACCTTGATTCTTATATCTTGCCTTCCAATTCTACGCATTCACTATCTCAGTGCTCAACGCTAACCCTTGAGCTTTGGAACTACACAATTCCTGCCTTTCAGTCACCTTCCCATGTGCATTGTAGAGTCTTAAGAAAAAAGCCTCAACCTTGACCACTTGGATTGTGAAACTACGTAAGCCCTTAGCCACTATTCATCAAGAAATATGGAGTGGGAAACCTAAAGCCTCAAGCCTCCATCCTTACCGCCGAACCTCCTCAATTGAGTAATTGTCTTCCCCTGGCCAGCCTAAACTGTGCATTGCACAGTATCAAGGCTCCGTCCTAGACTCGGACCTGCTGATTTGCGCAATTGCGTAATCCTTGATCTAGTGTCTCAGCCTATCACTTGGTTCCAGCTCAGTTAATGGTTGTCATGAAGCCTGTTATACTAGGGCCTTATCGGACTGATGACATCTTGTTATGAGTGGATTTCAGTTGTAGGTATTATATAATTTTGTGACAAGATGATGGAGGAGATAAAGAAGGAGACCATGCTAGAAGACACTTTTGTAGCTACAAAAAAAAGTTGATCAATAAAAAAAGACAAAGGGACGGTAAATTGTGATAACAGCTAGAGATCAAGATCACATTGAAGAGTCCCTGCCTTCAAGCCTTATGGAGGAAGAAGAAGAACATGTACTATCTTCCAAGAAGACATGAAGACAACAACATAAAGAATGACTTCAAATTGTCATATCATCATGCGGTCTATGTCATCAATGTCATGTCACATCTCGTCAAGGTGTCATGTCAAGATGTATATGAATCATCATTTTCCACATCATTTGTGGATTATGTAATTTCAATATATCATAAATGTAATCAAAAAAACAATGCTTCCTCACTTTAGGCCAATTATTTTCTAGCATAAGGGAGGAAATAACACCAAATTTTAGTTTTATGGTATTTATTTAAAATAAAAAGAATGGTGGAATTTACAAAGACCAATGCCTATCTATTTGGGTGATGGAGTTAAAATAAAAATGCAAGGCTTTGAATATGACAAAGAAGACACAATTAAGCCATTCACTAATGTGTCTTAATTAGTACACAACAAAATTTCGAATAATGATAGAGTAAAAGGAGAGATTTGATTGGGGCTACTGAGGTACTAGTGATGTCGTTATTGCTTCTTAAGAGTTGGAAGATGGGAGCTTGGCAACATGAAAAAAGAATAACTAGGAACCCTTAAAGAAGATGAACCATCATAAACATGAAATTACCACCAAGTGATAACAAACAACCATGAACAACAAAGGAATAACCAAAACATGAACTCTTAAATGAAGTATAGAAATTAAAGCAACCTTCTTATTGGACAAACAACCAATAATACATCATTTTTTGAATTTGATTTTGTAAGATGGTCAAGAGAACATAACAAGTCTCACCTAAACTCATGGAAATTTAAAAACCATAATCATTCATGGAAAGAATAGAGTGATGGACAAATATTACATAACCCCTCTTCTAATCCTCCCAAATATATTCAACTAAGCTTGGAGGGAACTCCCAATATTCAAGCTATGAATTTGGCAAAAGTACCCTCTCCTCTATTTAGATCTTCCAATTCAAACCCTAATTCATAAAATAATATTTATTTTTTCCGAGACCTAATCCTCCTCAAGTGGATCACTTCCTTTTGTCTTTTGAATAAATAAAATGGGTCCATATTGCCACTTGCCACTTTCTCTTTCGTGAAATCCTTTTAAATCATGAATTTCCTATTCATATGAGGGTTTGATTATGTCAACAAACACATGGTATTTTCCCATGTAAAAATTCTTCCAAATATGAAGAAAAGGTCTCGAACAATATGTACATTGAGAAATGTAGTGCAAGAAAGGACTTGTACATGTTTCAAAAAAACATAAATACAACAAGATAGAGAGGTATTTCTCACATTGAACAATTGAGAGAAAGAAATGCACAACAAGGATGAACTTATAGGTTTTCAATAGGTTGAAAGGAAATTGTAAAAAGAATCAATACAAATGTATGGATCTGTATGGTCGTGTGGAGCAATATAACAATTGTACAACTTCTTCCTTTATTTTTTGTGTAGATCGTATACCTCATTTTAAAATGATTTTGATGACCATGCAATTGTTATTTGAGTGGCTTGTAGAGGTTTCCTTGAGGTATGAAAATCTGATTTTGAAGAAGAAATTACTTATGTATCTGCAAAACTCTTTTATTCTTCAAGTACTTAAATTTTTAGTTATTGTGTGATTGATGCCATGATCTGAAAGTCATCTCTACATTATATTAAATTTAGAAATTTATCTATTTAACCAGGATCATATGGATAATAGTCACCTAGGGTTGAATTTTTGTAGTGTACTTAACCCCAAATACCTCAAAAGGTGAAATATGCCTCCAAATATGTGAAAATGTGTTTGAAAGTTTGTAATGGGATGTTAGGGTTTATGCAGGCCTCAATGAAATTTAGGGCCTCAATCGAGAAACCTGGTGAAAGAGATAGTTATTCAGTCAAATCCATTGATATTGCTATCAGGATCTCAGATGGTGCCTCCTTATGCTTCAGGGAGGAGGCAGACTCACTAGTTCTAGAAACGTTTGGAGAAAAGAGATTCCCTTTCGTGATATTTTCCAGCGATGCAACTTTTTTTTAGTTTTGATATCTACCCTTCTTATTTCATGACAATACTACCCTACATTAAGCTACAAAAATGATTTCATATCCATGAGGTCAACACCAATTTGTGGTTCAAGATACAACTAAGTTGGAACAAACTTAGCTCTAGAACATATGTTATTTTTCAACCTCTAATGTTTATGGACAAAGAGATATCAATTTTCTAAAACATGTGAGAGCCAAAGTATTACCTTTCCTATGTTGACTCCCTTTATTGCACATCATGAAAAATATCCATATATTTGTTATCCTTATTAAACCAAATATTTAATTGGAAATGATGATTGATCATTACGATGAAATTACAACTTTTCTGTACATTTTAACCACACAAAGATTGTTTTGATATCACCATAATTAACTTTTGATAAATCAACCAAACACCCCTCAAATAATTTCTGGCGACACAAAGACCTAACAATTTTCATACAATTAATAATTATTTATTATCAGTCTTAACATTTTATTTAATGGAATTTAATTCCCCTTGAACAACACATGAGCATTTAACATGAGAATTTCATTTAATTTCCATTCATGGTTTTATGGATTTGCTTCTTTCAGATATCAAAATTGTGATTTCCTTGCCTTTGAAAGGTTTCTCTAGGGGGAAAGAAGGAGAAGGAAGGGTGAAGCCATGCCATCACACGTATGATTTGATTAATTTGGTTGAATTCATGATATTGGATTCTCGGTGCCTCCAGTCATGGTGATTTCATTCTACAATGAGAATGTGCACTGCAAGATTACAAACACTTCAAGAAGATGGCGCTTACCCAAGCCCTCCAACTCTCTGAGAAACTTCAAAATACTTCTAGACAAGCACAACCAGGCTATATGTCTAGGATTCCATGGAGGAAGAGACTAATGTTCATATGGGTGTGAGAGTTTCATATACTTGCAATGCTCTTTAACTATATGATGGGGGTTGTGTCTTTTCAAAATTCTTGTGAGGAGCTCAAGTTCCTTTTCTTCCTGCCCAAGGAAACTTTGCCAGAACATAGTTGTCTATTTTCATAGTGAAGCCTGACGATGACCTTGTATTGATGTCTGCTAGAACTAATTTTATTTCAAATTCCATAGTTTGATCGACATATTTTAACATATAAGTATTTGAAACTTATTTTATGCATGCCCATGGTTTATCTTTTATGGTTTTTATTGCATGCTATTATGTCATGTTATGTATATGTATATTTTATGATTATGGTAATGCTATCGGTGTCGGTTGCATCACCCTAGTTGGGTGAATTGGGGATGTTTCAAGTCTCAATATATAAGTATCAAATTCTTGATACAACATCATTGGTGATTATTTTAACCCATAAAAGGAATTTTTAGCATGCATACCGACTCTTTCTTTCCTTTCACAACAAATCCTTCTAGTTTCTTCATGTAGTTTTCTTCTTCTAGATCCCCAAAAAGGAATGTTATGTTCACATCCATTTGTTCTACTTCAAGATCAAAATTAGTACAATAGGTATAATAATTATAATAGAAGTAAACTTAGGAACAAGAGAAAAACTATCAAGAAATACTGTAACTAGGAGTAACCATTTTCTACTAACTAAGCCTTGCATTTATCCTTTTTTGATAGCATGTTTGTACCATGTGCATCCTAATGCCTTGTAAGTTAGGAGAATGTTCAAACTATCTTGGTTTCCCTAATGTTAAAAACTCCTCAAAATGCGTTATATAAGGGGAAACTTCTACAAGACTCCAATGGTGTAAAGATATGAGTTTTTCAACACTGGGAAAGGTTCAATTCCAATGAGGCTTCCCTAGACCCATGGGACACCTTCACTAGTTCAACTTGTGGTTACACCCAAAGAGAGAATGAAAGATTGAAATGACCTTAGCTCAAGTGCATATATGAAAGATATCAGCATATCTTCCATATATATATAAATTTTGTAAATGCACAAATTCCATATATAGAAATTGTGCATATACGGAAATTGTGCATATATGCAATATATGCCCATATCTTCCGTATATGTGTAAATTTATTATATGTGCATATCTTCCATATATGCATGTCTTTTATATATGTGCATCTACCATATAAGTGCAACTTCCATATACAAAAATTGCGCATATATGAAAATTGTGCATATATGAAAGATATGTGCATATCTTCCATATATGCATAACATTGTTATATATGAATATCTTCCATATATGTACATATTTTATGTATGTGCATCTACCATACATGTGCAACTTCCATATATGGAAAATTTTCATATACGGAAATTGTGCATATACGAAAGATATGAGCAGATCTTTTGTATATGTGAAATTTTTCTATATGCATATATCTTCCAGGTATATGTGCAACTTCCATATATACACATAACTTCCATGTATGTGAAACTTTAGTATATATAACTTTTGTATATGTGCATCTTTTGTATATGCGCAACTTCCATATATGCACATATCTTCTGTATATGCGTAACTTTCTTATATGTGTATATTTTTCGTATATACATGTCTTTTATATATGTGAATCTACATTATATGTGCAACTTCCATATACAGAAATTACAAGTATACAAAAATGTGCACATATAAGAAAGTTATGTATATATGGAAAATATGCATGTATCCTCTGTATATGCACAACTTCTGTATATGCAAAATTTCCATATACAAAAATTGCGCATATATAGAAATTGTGCATATACGGAAGATATGCGCATATCTTCCGTATATCTCTAACTTTCTTATATGTGCATATCTTCCGTATATGCACGTCATTTAAATATATGCATCGTATACATATGTATCTGCATCGTATATGCGCAAATTCCATATACAAAAATTGCGTATATATGGAAATTGTGCATATACAAAAGATATGTGCACATCTTTTGTATATACATAACTTTCTTATATGTGCATATCTTCTATATATGCACGTCTTTTATGTATGTGCATCTATCATATATACTCAAATTCCATATATAGAAATTGCGCATATACGGAAATTGTGCATATATGCAATATATACGTATTTTTTTTGTATATGTCCATATTTTGTATATGTGCATCTACTGTATATGCGCATATATTCCGTATATGCGTAAATTTCCTATATGTGCATATCTTCCGTATATGCACCTCTTTTATATATGTGCATGTACCGTATATGCATAACTTTCTTATATTTGAATATCTTCCATAAATGTACGTCTTTTATGTATGTGCATCTACTGTACATGTGCAACTTCCAAGTAAATTTTGCATATACGGAAATTGTGCATATACGGAAGATATGTGCATATCTTTTTTATATGTGAAACTTTTCTATATGCACATATCTTCCAGGTATATGTGCAACTTCCGTATATACACATAACCTCCATGTAATTGAAATTTTAGTATATATAACTTCCATAGATGTGCATCTTTTGTATATGTGCATCAATTGTATATGCGCAGCTTCTGTATATGCACATTTCTTCCGTATATGCTTAACTTTCTTATATGTGTATATCTTCCGTATATGCATAATTTCTGTATATACGCAATTTCCATATATAGAAATTACGCATATATAGAAATTGCGCATATACGAAAAATATGTGCATATCTTCGGTTTATCCCTAACTTTCTTATATGTGCATATCTTTCGTATATGCACGTAGTTTATGTATCTTCATCGTATATGCACAAATTCCATATACAAAAATTGCAAATATATGGAAATTGTGCATATACGGAAGATATGTGCATATCTTCCGTATATGCACGTCTTTTATATATGCATCTACCGTATATATGCAAATTCCATATACAAAAATTGCGCATATACGAAAATTGTGCATATACACAATATATGCGCATATTTTTCATATATGTTTATATTTTGTACATGTGTATCTACCATATATGTGCAACTTCTGTATATGCGCATATATTCTGTATATGCGTAAATTTCTTATATGTGCATATCTTCCGTATATGCATGTCTTTTATATATGTGCATCTACCGTATATGCGCAACTTCCATATACAAAAATTGTGCATATATGGAAGATATGCACATATCTTCTGTATATGTGTAACTTTCTTATATGTGCATATCTTCCATATATGTATGTCTTTTATGTATGTGCATCTACCGTAAATGTGCAACTTCCATTTATGGAGATTGTGCATATACAGAAGATATGTTATGCACATATCTTCCGTATATGCGTAACTTTGTTATGTGCATGTCTTCCGTATATGCATGCCTTTTATATATGTGAATCTATAGTATATTCACAACTTCCATATACATAAATTGCATGTATACGGAAATGTGCATGGTTCTCTTTCACGTATAAGAGGGTAATCAAGTCACTTTTTCATGATTTTACAAGTTAAACCCCCAAACAACTTTACTTGAGCATTCAGCTAGGCCAAAGGTCATAAGATGACCTTGAAATAACTATAAAACGTAACATAATACCAAAAATAACTAAAACATGTTGGAGAAGAATGGTCTCCACCATGACATCATCTCTACAGCTGGACATCTCTTAGGTGGCAACATCTGTATATGCACATATCTTCCATATATGTGTAACTCTCTTATGTGTATATCTTCTGTATATGCATGTCTTTTATATATCTAAATCTACAGTATATGCGCAACTTCCATATACAGAAATTGTGCATATACGGAAATGTGCATGGTTCTTTTGCCTCTATAGGAGTGTAATCAAGTCACTTTTTCATGATTTTACAAGTAAAGCCCCTAAACAACTTTGCTTGAGCATTCAGCTAGGCCAAAGGTCATAAGATGACCTTGAAATAGTTTTAAAACATAACATAATACCAAAAATAACTAAAATGTGTTGGAGAAAAATGGTCTCCACCATGAAATCATCCTCCAAAGTAGGCAATAAAGCATCAAGGAACTGATGTAAAGGTACAAGAGTGATCCTAACTCCAATAAAGTCCCAAAGTGCATGTGTACATCTCCAAAAGGTGCCTCCTCCAATGTGGCATCATCCAAAAGAGGCCCTACATCACCCTTTTCATGCATGGGGGGAGCAATGTGGCTACAATGAAACTTCAAAGGTATATAAAATCTATGTGCTTGGTAAAAGAGAAGTGGAGTGTCATTATAAGAAAAATCAACCTGAGCCAAGACTTGATCCCACTGCTTGGGATGATCTCCAACCAAACTGCGCAGAGTATTGCCTAAAATTTTATTCACCACTTAAGTTTGACCACCCATTTGTGGGTAGTATGCTGAAATAAAGTTCAATTATGTGCCTAGTTTCCTCCACAATCTTCTTCAGAAATATCCCAAAAATTTGATGTCTTGATCAAAGACGATACTTTTGGGAATTCCATGTAATCTTTCAACTTCTCGAAAGAATAGATTAGCAACAGGAGTGGCATTACTAGTTTTAGCAATGTGAAATTTCCTTAAATTGTAGCAACTATAGAATTATTCTTCTGGCTAATTAAATTATGCAGTTTATTTTGTTACCAAAA
Organism: Pinus taeda; assembly: GCA_000404065.3. NCBI lineage: Eukaryota > Viridiplantae > Streptophyta > Pinopsida > Pinales > Pinaceae > Pinus > Pinus taeda. Next base: position 80,869 of record APFE030693093.1, on the reverse strand, counting down.
AATAACGAATAAATCACATCACAAATTTTCACACATAAAGTATGTTGTGGAAATAAAATGGACACTAAGAAAATGATAGCACACACAATAAAATTGACACATTATTTTTGGACAATTGTCCCTAGAAGAACCCAATGTGGGAAAACTAATCCAACAAATGAGGGTTTTATTATTATGCAACAATGAAATTATGACTACAACCTCTAGATTCCCAAAAATAACAATCCTCTACATGATAAACTGGCCACAAAAATTAGTGAGAAAAATATTGCCTCACCCAACACTGATCTAGCTCCAAATCTCGCACAAATTGGGCTGCTCCAATGTAGGTTATTATTGCATTAACATTACCCTGCTCCAATGTATCATAAATAAGTTATTCCTAATTACCTCACCACTCAATGGCTATGGATTGTTCAAGATATATTTTAGTAACATTATGTGTGTTCACCATGTTCATAACTTGGATGGTTATAACACTAAGGACGAGTGCATTGTCAGGATCCCAATGGGCTCTCTTCTTTCTTTCCTTCATTGTATCCATTCTAAGAAGGACAATGAATACTAACACACTACAAAAAAGCCCAAATAACTCTGCAAGTTGCTTGAGAGTGAAAGGGATCTTGTCACACTCTCCTTGAACTTCCACGATTGAGGCGAACACAATAGATGATGAGATGAAGATAGAGGACAATAGATGGTTGCAATACATCAACGAGGCCCTATACTCCAAAACTTCTAAAGGTAAGTGATGCATGCATTTTTGCAATTACATCATTATTTAAGTCCAATACTTTAATTGATAGGTCAACTTAATTGTAAATTTAAAATTATTTTATAAATACTATATTATATTATGATATCGAAAATTTAATATTTTATAACTACTAAATTGACACCATTAAATACATAAAATAAAATTCTTTAACAACTCAGACACTTTTAATTAAATTATATTATGAAGAATGGAATTTTATATATATTGAATGTTATTGCTCAATTTATATGTAATGTTCAATTTAATATATATATTAAAAATACTAACTTTTAATGTACAAAGTTAAACTATGGAAATTTTATAATTTTTTTAGGCCAACCCCAAAGTAATTTGGGTTTGACCAAAAACTCAATGCAATATCCTATGCATATAGCAAGGCTAATGGTAGTTTTATAAAAATCCACTGCACACTTTTGTAATTAGCTTTATTTTTCAATTAAACCAAAGGGATTTTTGAACAGATATTTCACTGGTGCTTAAAAGTGAAAGAGAAGGCATTTTTAGTTTTCGTGTATCAGGCATCACATTTCCATCGATTTTCTTATTGAAGTGAAGGATTTTTGAGGTGCCAAGGTGCATATGTTCACATTACTACTTGATCTCTTAGGCATTACACTTGGGCATGGCAATGGCTTGGGTTCCTTTCGCATGGTGATAACATGTTCAAGGGCTTGTCACTAGCTGTACCAACTGGGGTTCAAGTCATTGAAAAAGGGCTTCTTCGTTGGTTTACAGTCAGCTCTCCTCTCATTTGCATTTTGGCTAGCAGTGTGCCTCTCTCAGGCAAAAGTATCAAGTGGTATTATGCATAATTGGCTAGATCAGTCCCAATCCTATATTAATAGTGCCTTACTTTCCATAGCATTCATGAATGGCTCTATGGAATGACAAGAGTGTTATTTTATTTACTCAATTTTTATCAGAAATGCTAGGCTTGGGAGCCTATAGTTAGTCTCATAGTTTTCATAGTCTCTATGTGTTTTTTGCTCTATTAGATGCAATGCTAAAATGAAGACAATGTAATACAAAGATTTTGAATTTTTTCTTCTAGTTTGATTTCCCCTCGAGTAGACCAGTAGCACAAATACACTTCCTCTATACTATTTTTCTAAATTCTTTTAAGGGTGGTTCACGAGCACTGAGTGACTACTACATCCATGAAAAAATCTTGGCAGATCAACCTAAAGGGATCTATACGCTGACCAAATTAGAAAGGCCTAACGCCAAGGGCGTCTAGGAGATTTGACCCCATCACCTCCCAATAGACAAGGTACTTAGCAACATGAACTTGACCAACTAAGCTATCGCTTGAAACTTGTACTGTTTTTCTAATAAAATCCTAACCCTTACACACAAAAAATTCAATTTTACCAACTTATAAATATTATACTTATGTATAATTAAGTTCTAATAAACTAATTTACGTAGAACATTATAATATTTAAATTTATTTTTTTTAATAAATTATATATATATTAAACTTAAATCGTTGTAATTTCAATCTTTAACCCAAAAAAATAATAATTTATATAACATTTTTAATAATAAATTATTTGAGTTAAACAATTCAAATTAAATGAACATTTAAATATTTTATTTTTAAATTCCATTTTCTTTTATAAAATGTTTTATAATTTTAATAAACTTATAAAATATAAATTATTGTTGTTTTATTGGGGTGAAAGAATATGAAGAATTGGATTGGAACAACTTTACCACAATCCAAGCCATGAAGTTTTAGTTAATCCACTCATTCTAGGCATTATTGATACTTCCTCATCGATCTCACTTAACTCATGGTTTTTCTACTTCAATTAGAATTTACCAATATTATAACATAATTTTTTGTAAAATGAAATTTGGACTAATAAACCATTTTGCTGACAAAAAAAAATAAAAAAAAAATAAGCTTTGTAAATATAATTTCTAGCCTAAAAAATCATGGAAAATAATTTTTGATATAATTTCATAAAATAAACTTATTTAAACCAAAAAAGGTATTATTAAAAAAAATATTTCTTCTTTTAGAAGTATATTTAATTCCATCTGTCAGGCGAGGCAGTAACTCCATTAAATCAATTCATATTATTCCTTCAGGTTGGTCTTTATTATATACAAGAGGAGACTATTCACTTCATCTCCTGATGACTGTTCATATTTCTTATTATTTATTTAAATCAATTGTACTTATTCACCTAATCCTGATGATTAGGTTTCAACATTCCCCCATAATCTAAAGGGATGTTGGTGAGCCCAAGCATCATTCTGAATCGTTCAAGATTTTCTCTTCCAAGTGCTTTGGTGAAGATGTCTGCAATTTGCTCATTAGTGGAACAATGGTGGAGATGGATTGTCTTGGCCTCAACATGATGTCGAATCAGATGATATTTAGTATTGATGTGCTTCGTTCGATCATGGAAGTTTGGGTTCTTGGCCAACTTTATTGCAGAGGTATTGCCAATCATGAGTGGAGTTGATTGTACTTGTTTTACCTACAAATCATCAAGAATTTTCCTGAGCCACACAATTTCTTTTGTTGCCTCAACTGCTGCCACGTATTCTGCTTCTGTTGTGGAATTTGCTAGAACTAATTATTTGTGTGATCTCCATGAGATAGCTCCTAATCCAATACTCATAGCATATCCTAAAGTAGATACCCCAGTTTCTTTGTCTCCATTGAAGTTTGAACCAGAGTATCCAATCAAACTGAAGTCGTCCACCTGCGTATACTTGATTCCAAATTCTTGAGTTCCCTTCAAGTACCTTAGAACTCTTTTTGTAGTAGACCAATGTCCTTCACAAGGCTTTTGCATAAACTTGGAGAGGAGTCCAACAGCAAACGAAATGTCTGGTCTGGTAGTAGTTAGGTAGTTGAGACTTCCTACAAGCTGTTTATACTTTGTTGCATCCTCAAATTCTTTTCCTTCAATAGATGTGAGCTTTAAGTTTTATTCCATTGGAGTAGTAAGAGGATTGCATTATTTCATGCCAAACCTATTCAACAGATCTCCAATTTATTTCTTTTGAGAAAGAAATACAGACTTCAGATATTGAGTTACTTCAATACCAAGATAGTAATCAACATAGCCCAAATTAGTTATTTCAAAACTTTTCCCCAATTCCTTCTTTATGGATGCAATGTAGCTTTCATTGTTCCCTGTCATCAAAAGATAATCAACATACACCATAAGATATACAACTATTTTGCCAACTTTATTGACAAATAAAGTTGCATCATCAAGATCATAATGTTTGAAATTGAGTTTCAAAATATGCTCAATTAGTTTTTCATACCAGGCTCGCAGTGCTTCTTTGAGGCCATACAAGGATTTCACAAGTTTGCATACTTTATGTTCATGTCCTTTCATAGCAAATCCTTCAGGTTGGGACATAAAAACTTTCTCTTTCAGATCTCCATTCAAGAAATAAGTTTTTACATCCATTTGATGGAATTTCCAATTGTTCTGAGCTGCTAGGGCAAAGAGTGTCTGGATGGTAGCCCATTTTGCTGTGGGGGAAAAAGTCTCCTCATAATTGACCCCTTCCTTTTGTGCAAAACCTTTTTCCACAAGCCTATCTTTGTGCTTGTCAAGTGAGCCATCAACTTTATACTTATTCTTGTAGACCGACTTGCAGCCAATTGGTTTGGTTCCTAATGGAGGATCAACAAGCTTCCAAGTGTTGTTATTTATGAGGGCATCATACTCCTTTTGCATCAATTCTTTCCATTCATCATTAGAAGTAGCTCCTTTAAAGGAAGTTGGTTCAAAATCTGTAAAAAAGTTCAATTCACAATCATAAGTAACATCCATATCAACAAGTGAATTAGAGTCATCTACATCACCTCCATTTTGCTGGTTTAAATTTCTAGTTCCTGTCTTTCCAACCTCATCAGGATGAACACTTTCAAGTGTCTTTGTCAGCCACTTTGGTTGACCTTTATTAGATGGTCTAGGCTGCTCCATTGATTGAGTTAAGACTGAATAAAGATTGAGTCTCCTAATTCTTTCAATCACATCACTTAAAGAATCATCCGTTGTTGGGGTTTCATGCAGGGGAGAGGGTTCTTCAGAAGAAGATTCCACATGTTGATCTAGTATAGGAATCCCCCCTTTAAGATGTGGAATTTTATTATCAAATTCTTGAAATAATTTTTGATTTGTGAATATATCCAAGCGATTAGGTTGCCGCTCAACAACATTGTCAGTTTTGGATGATTCAAGAAAAATTACATCTCTAGTTACAACAAACTTTTTATTGAACTCATCATAGAGACAGTATGCTTTGGATGTGTTTGAATACCTGAGGAAGATACACTTACGACTTCTTTCACCAAGTTTGTCTCTAGGACATCTATTCTTTATATATGCAGCACATAGAACAACATCTACCCAAAACATTATCTTTACATTTTTGAAGAAGAGCATGGATCGTACCATATTTAAGATTGTCCTATTCATTCTTTCAGCTACACCATTCTGTTGGGCAGTATAAGGTACAATTGTTTGATGTTTGATCCGATGTTGGTGAAGATAGTTTTCAAATTCATTTGATGTCTATTCTTTTCCATTATCAGTGTGAATAGACCCAATATGAGATTGTGCATCATTTTCAATCCATTTATGGAAATTCTTGAATGTTTGAAAAGCATCAGATTTATTCTTCAATAAATAAATCCAACACATTTTGGTGTAGTCATCAATAAATGTCATCATATATTTATTTCCATTTGCAGAAGGAACAAGCATTGGACCACATAAATCTGAATGAATGAGTTCAGGTTTTCTATGTTCTCTTGAATGTGAATCATGAAAATATTGTTTGCTATGCTTTCCTAGAATGCAAGCATCACATTGCTTAAATTTCCTAGGAATTGTAGGCAAACCAGCAACACCATTTTTCTTCAACAAGTGGAGGATGTCATAGTTCAAATGTCCAAATCTAGCATGCCATAATAAACTTGATGGAATTGTACTTTCTTCATATTGAGAATTGTATGAGAAAGTTGTGCACGAGCAGAGGTACCTTGCAGCTTGAGAAGCCTTTCTTCTTCTATTCCCCTCATGAAAAGTGAGTGGTTAGACGCTTTTCTCACCTCAAGCTTGCCATCAAACATATGAATGGAGTAACCTTGCTAGCGGATGTGGACCAAGGAGATATAGAACATGATGCAGAAGAAAGTCTGGAAGACCAAGAAATTTAAGCTTGATTGTGCCAAGCCCTCATGGCTTAATTTTTGATTGGTATGCAAAGTATACTACTCCATCAACATTGTCAGTAAATTCTTCAAAAAAATATTTTATATGAGTAATGTGGCAAGTTTCTCCTGAATCAAGCAACCAATCATTTTTCCAAGAAGCAAGTGAAGCATTAAATAAATCTTCATTTACTCCAATATTACATTGTGCCACAACATAGTGAGCGGATTCAAGTGATTTACCTTTGTTTGTATCATCAATTTTACCTTTCTGTTGAATTCTTTACTGCTCAATTTTGTCCCATGGTAAATTGCATGTAGAGGCATCATGTGATCCATTTATTTTGCAGTGTATGCAGTGCAAATCTACCTTTTCTCCTTGAGAGTGTTTGCTCTCCCTGGCTCTAAAATATCTTCCTCTTCCTCTTCGACCACCTCTTCCTTTGAAAGAATCTTGAGTAGGATGCTTTTCTTTATGAGCAAGGCACACAGCCTCTTCAGAAGATTCAGGGGTTGTCTTCTTTCCAAAAGCTTTCTCTCTTTCAACAAATTTTTTCACAAGAGATTCAAAGGTAATGTCTTTAAGATTTCCATTTTCTTGCAATGATTCAAGATAATTGGAGTAGGTAGGACAAAGTGCCTTGAGAAAAGTGATATAGGAATATCCAAATCAATTTTAGTGGCTTTGATATCATGCATTATATACTTTACTTTGGATGCAAGAGCAAGAGGATCATTATTTTGCAATTCAAGAGTGAAGAGCTTAATCATGAGTTGAACAACTTCAAGTGAAAAATGTGAGTCATAGAGTTCTTTTAGCTTTTGTAAGGCTTTGAAAGTAGTTGAAAATGGCGTAATATGGCGACTCACCTCTTCACTTACAGATGCTACAATTAATGCATGGGCTTTGCTATTCTTACTTTCCCAAATGGCGAGCTCTTTGTTTGAGGTAGGTTGTTCTGGTTGTTTGTCTTTGTCTCCAACACACACTCCTTTCCACAACTCATTGAAAATGAGGGTGTGTTTTATCATCTGAGACCACTCAAAATAGTTCTCCTTGCTAGTGAGAACTATTCCCACAACGGATATGATTGAATTCATACTGTAACAAAAACTTCTGCTGCAAAATTTTACTCTTAATGGGAGAAAATACAATTATAATATGACTAGTCAGCAAATTCAACTGGACAACAAATGTCAATACTCGAGACTACAAAACTATATAGCACAGTGAACTGAGGTATATATAGTGCATAATATTTGCTAATATATAAATAAGCAATTACTCTTAAAAAGCAACTTTACAAGAATTAACATGCTTATGTTTTCATCCAAACATAAAATGTTATCTAGTAACTCCCTTTGATTGCATTCAACATTTTCAATGCCAATTCTATGCAATACCAAGCATATGGTGGTCCTTCACGTAGGTATGGTGGTCCTTCACTAGCACCATTCGCTCTGATCCCAATGCAAAGACTTTCAACACATTCAACGTTTCATTCAACATAATACTCAAAAATTGATCAACGTAAATGTATGTATGGGCAACGTAAATACAATTGACAACGTAATGTGGAGCAATGTATGTATGGAGTAGTGTAAACATAATACGGAGCAGTAAATGTAAATGTATGTATGGAGCAACGTAAATGTATGTATGGAGTAGCGTTAAAGATAATCAATCGAGAGCAATGTGAGTGTATACCAATAATGTGTAAATGTATACCAATAGCGTGTAGACTTCGATGGCAGTGTTCCTCGTTCCTCTTTCCAGCGTGGAGGCACCAGATGCACACCAGTCCAAAGCCATGATGCCTTACTAGCAGGGTTAGAACCTCGACCTGCCAAATGCAACCTCACCACTCCCTCACGCAACACTCAAGCGTGCATTAGTGAGACAAGGGATAACGAAAATCATTCCAAAGAAGAGGGCACAGAAAATTATTATGGTAGAGAGCCCAGAGAGAATACCAATTTAGGGGTGTCAGTTCTGAAATATGGGAAGAATAGGAAAAGAGGCAGAAAAATGGAGTTACAAAGGTAGGAATACTAAAAATAGGACCTGCTCTGATACCATGTCAAGCCAGGTAGTAACTCCACCAAATCAATTCATATTATTCCTTTAGGTTGGTCATTATTATATACATGAGGAGACTGTTCACTTCATCTCCCAATGATTGTTCATATTTCTTATTAATTATTTACATCAACTATATTTATTCACCCAATCCTGATGATTAGGTGTCAACACCATCCCTATAATGTAAATTATTATTTCCTATTTTTTAAAATTTCTCATAAAATAATGATTTATAAACCATTATAAAACATGTTATTAAAAAAATTAATTTACTAATAAAGCGTACATCAACCAACTTAACATAAACATAAAAAATTATGATGTTAGAGAGACAAATTTGAAATGTTATAGTATATCTATATTTGTAGTCAATCGACATTCTAACATGAAAATATTAATGATAACTAAATCAGCTTCATATCAAAAAATCAAGTTTTTAATTAAGTAAATTAATATTTGAAATGACTCTTTCCACGATAAATATCAATTACATAATTTTAAATAAATATTTTAAATTTAACATTGAAATGGAAAGATGAAGAAATATATTTTATGCTTTAATATAATGTGACGATAATATTTATTGAAAAACATAATTAATATATTTGACATTTGATTTTTTTTAAATCTTAATTTTAACAAAATTATTAGAATTTTTTTTCAAACTTATTATATTTTTTATGTTTCAATAATTTATAAAGGACAAGGTTGTAATAAATATTTTGAAATTGAGTTTTAATTTTAGGGGTATTGAAGGTATTTTAAGAAAAGGTAGTTTTTATCCTTAACCTTATTACTGTTAAACAGATCACGTATTCTTTCATCTCAATGTTTTTGAAATGTCTAACATTTAATTTCATTATGTAGCTTAAGGGAATTGGTTAGTATTTTAGTAATGTTGGTTTCATTCTTTGTGCTAGTAGAAATTGCAATATACTTTTGATCTTGTAGATTAGGGTTGATCGCGTCCTTATATTATCTTAACTTATTTTTATTTACTAATAATAATTTAATATTATCCCTACATGGTGACATCTTCCTATAATCCCCAAAAACTTAACCCATACATGGCGTCTCAATGTCATTCTCACGTTGAGCCATTGGTGGTTATGCTTAGAGTTGGAAGCAATTTTGGGGAGGCTCTTGTCATCCCTGTTGTTTATATTGTTCTTATACATTAAGTACCTAACCATGGCCACCTACTAAATGGGGGATAGGCTCACTTTTTTAAGGAGGATAAGATAGGGTACATTGGTTTTAATATCACGTTTTTAACTTTTAACATTCTTTTGGATTTTGTCCTTATCCAAGATTCTCTAGAAATATTGCATCCCTAGAGTTCATATTTGTATAAGATAAAAGGAGTGACAAGAGTATCAAATAGAAATTTTTTCTTATCCCACCACTAAATTTTTGCTAATTTACACTTTTTTTCAAGTCCATATTAAAATTTCCATCCCTCTTTTTTCCTTTTTTAACACTATAGTTACCATTGATTTTATGATTAATATAGATTTCAAGATATTTGTATGAGCACACTTCTTCCAAACTATTATTATCATATATATGAAAGTGTCATAAATGATCTAATGACATTTGATTAACACAACCTTTATTTTTTCTATGTCCATAGTTATACCTATACTAGAACAAAAGTCTTTGAGGATTTTTAAATCATTATTAAGGTCAAAGGAACAATATCATTAGCATAAAAAGGAAGGATGATGGCTATACCAGTAAGAGTTGGCCCAATACAACTAGCTTCTTTTGACCAACATTCTATCTTAGCAATGTAAATATCAAAAAAATGGGGAACATGCGACAACCTTGTTTGACTAGTATATTACAATTAATTTCTTCCAACCATCTTTCAATGTTCTAAAACTTGGTAATGATACTTCGATATAGCCTTACAAAAATAGCTCTTAACACATAAGAACTTTAAATATAAAATTACAAATTAAATTATAATTCCAACAAATTTTAGGGAAGCAAATTTTAGACGTCCAAATACTACGGCTTCACAATCGACAATTGTAAGTGTGAGATGTCAATTGTAAGTGCAAGATGTCAAACATTATAACAAATGAGACGACAAAGGATATTAGTTCTATTATAATGCACCCTTATGGAATGTTAATTAAAGTCGAAAGATAGTACATAAGTTAATGATATTCCTTAAAGTCAGTGAGTCATATATTTTTTCTTTTTCCAAAAAACTGGCCTAGTGAGGTGGGTTAATTAGCTAATTATAATAATCTTGTAATTAAAAGAAATATCTTAATCATAATAATTTTATAATTTTAAAAAATATTTTTGTTCCTAATCTCAAAAATAAGAAATAACTAAATTTTAAGTGTAAAATTCATAATTAAATAAAACACCAAACTCTTCTTCATTAATAGACAAGAGACCCACTTATATACAATATTTTTTTAACTATTAAAATCTACTAAAACATACCTACTCCAACTAACTCTTGATTTGAAGCTTTAAACTTTTTATAAGAAACACATATTCATTCATTAAAATTGAAAATATTTATACACAGATTCATTCATTAAATTTAAAATATTTATATTTGAACATTTATTTATGATTTAGTCTATGACAAATAATTTATACATTATCATTAATATTGTGATTGTGTAAAATTTACTCAGTCTTCCACCTTCCACGTTATGAACTAACCCCTTCTATCGAATTTGATCCCATATTAATTATATTATTACTTTTATATTTTCTTACTTATAATACTACATTTAATTTAATTTATCTCGTCAAAACGTAAAATCAAAATGGTGGAATATCAAACATGATACTGTTGTAAAATATATCATATGAGCTTAACCAAAAAAATAGGAGTCATACAACCTCTGGTACCAATATTTTGAAACAGCTGTACAAACTTAACTTTGAATATGTGAGAGAAATGTCGACAGGATCGTTTAGCCTGTTCAAGTAATAGTAGAAGAGACCATGAGTTAAACTGGAAATAATTCGCTCAATACATTACAAACTAAATTGAATATGGTCCATATTATTACACCCATCATTGGCATATTCACAGATCTATTTATTTGCCTTCCATACCTATTAACATATTCTTCAGACTTACCCTCAACCTCGGCCTTCTCTTCGGTGGGAGCTCTCCTTCAACTTTTTCTTCAATACCCATGCCCTCGGCAGATGGTTGACAAACAGTCTCTCATTTTGTAGGTTCGGCTTGTTCAGGCATTTTGGTGGAATTGTTGAGTTTTGACGCTTCGTCGGATTCCACTGGGGCTAATTCTGCTTCAGGCTCTGAGGCATGCGGCATTACAATTATTTCCTTTCCAGATTTCTCTAAAATGGGGGGATTTCATCTACTTTTTTCTCAGCCACGGGAACCTCTTGTGTGGGACTATAGGTAGGAGCTTCTTCTTCAGTAGGCCCTTCAATCATGGGTTCAATCTCGGTAACCTTCACAGCTTCCTCTAGGGGTTTCACTTGTTCTTTGCTTTCCATCAATTCAGCTATTGTGGTAACCTACACAAAGAAACAATGCATCACGTCATGATCAAATACTTGGTAAGAGTTTGATCCATGCAATTTGTAGTGGAAGCTGGGATCCATATATCTCGCTACAGATCAATCGATCTAAACTAAAAAATATGAAATCAAAACGGGTACGAGGCATAAAATTGCATGTCAACCTGCAAAGCCTCATTGATGTACCTCTACACGGGCCATATTCTACTAATTCAAAATGTTTACACAAGATGATAAAGAAATTGAATCTTCTCATTCAAGCAAAAATTCAATGGATGGTATCAGAAGTTTTATAGGTGGACTTGTTAATTGGTAGTAGAAATCCTACAATATATTTTGCTACCGCATCATGGGAGATGGGAACTCTCGGTCAATAGTGCTACCGCTTATGGTGGATATCCATGGTGCTTTATTGAAAATTAGAAGGAACTGGGCTTGATTGAAATGAATGTTTGAATTCAAATCAACTAAAAATTCAACTAGGTGTGTGGGGTAAATTTGAAATTCAAATAAGCGCGGTGATGCAATACAATTGAAATTCAAAATGTCTCAACAAGGAGAAATGTTGAGTTAATGTTGTCGGCATGTGTGAATAATTTCCAACTTAAATAAATTAATTAATTGAGTTAGAGTGATTAGAGGGCATTTTTCATTTCAATTTAAAAAATTTATGTGGCACAACCCACCTTCTCACATTTCATTTCAAGCAGGACTATGAGTTTAAAATTTTGAGCGTGACTGCAAGAGCAAGCTTGTGACAGAAGCCCCTGCTGAAAATTGGTATCAGAGCCAGTAACGTCTGGTTCTAAAGGTTGGTACTCAAATCTATCTTTGTTTCGAAGAATGGATTCATTCAGAAAGTCTGTCTCATTTCGAGAGCTTGAAGAAGATTCTCTTCCAGAAGACAATCCGCTTAAAGAAATGTTTGAAAATAACTCAAACAAAACTTTAAATTCTGTAGAAAAGACATATGAAGAAAGTCAGCCTTCTGCTAGATGGGCTCTCCCAGACATTACACCTTCTGAAGTCTATAGCGACTTAGCCCCATTTCATCTAATTGCTGCCTCTCGGATTAGTATTAAAGAGTCAGTTAGTCAAGTAGAAGTAAAATGTCCTGAGTGTACAAATATCATCAATCTTCTCAGTTTAGCAGAACAAAACATTCACCTGCATCACAATCCCCGAACAGGCACTGCTCCACCATCCACCTCTATTAGTTCATGTCCAAATCCCAAATGTTCTGACATACCTTTCCCTCATGAGCCTGAAGCTGATAATGATCATGTTCTTATGATCCACTCAATAGAAGAGGAAGACCCCAGGTTAACTCAAATGATCTGTCTCATGAGACCTGCAAAGCCTAGGTATGGGTTGGGAAAAATAGAATAGTCAGAACTAATTCCACAGTGCAGATTCAAATAGATCCCTTCAGACTGTAAGAAACCCGCAGTCATGGAGATGCATAAATTCTTTGCACTCATGGATGGGTGT
>APFE030693093.1:14157-51934 GCA_000404065.3 Pinus taeda | reverse complement strand
CACTGATCTGAGATTTAGGACACCCATCCATGAGTGCAAAGAATTTATGCATCTCCATGACTGCGGGTTTCTTACAGTATGAAGGGATCTGTTTGAATTTGCACTGTGGAATTAGTTTTGACTGTTCTATTTTTCCCAACGCATACCTAGGCTTTGCAGGTCTCATGAGACAGATCATTTGAGTTAACCTGGGGTCTTCCTCTTCTATTGAGTGGATCATAATAACATGATCATTATCAGCTTCAGGCTCATGAGGGAAAGGTATGTCAGAACATTTGGGGTTTGGACATGAACTAATAGAGGTGGATGGTGGAGCAGTGCCTGTTCGAGGATTGTGATGCAGGTGAATGTTTTGTTCTGTTAAACTGAGAAGATTGATGATATTTGTACACTCAGGACATTTTACTTCTAAGGATGAAAAATTTACAAGCTGGGCTAGTTCAAAAAGCTGTAAATGACGACAAGAAGAATATGAAGATGAACAAGCAGTATCTACAGTGGAGGGATCTCTGTAATATTTGGACATTTTACAGGCAGCATCTATTCCTTTTCGATCAATGGTTGATCTTCGAGGAAAAGATATAACTGCACTAGAAGCATTTTCTGTAATATTGGCAAAAGTAATGTTCATGGGGAGTTGTGGCCTGGAGTGATTAACAACCCAATGTTTTGGGAACTCTAAAGTTTCCCATTTTATCAACTGATGCTCAACTTTTTGATTTTTTGGGTCGGTTTTGACTACAACACTTAACTTGGAATTCCGACTGGGGGTATGACGGATGGCTGGCCACAAAGTGTTGGTATGTCTGAAACAGGCTTTGGTCTGAATGGCAATATTACTTCTTTTCTTTTTCATGTCGAATCCAGTGGTATGGATTTGTAACTGTAGAATATCCTTAATGGTTTCATCAAATGTATAGACAGAAAAGTTTGGATAACAATCAAAGTATACTGGGCCATCAGACAGAGGAGCAAAAATTCCACCAATGATGGAATCTGTAGGTGGACAGTGCATTTTCATTAACTACATCGACTTGGATTAAGTACATCCAAGTGATTAAGTCGGAGCACAGGCGCCTGTCAGAGCAGGAGCGATGGTGGAGCCAGCCGCAGTCGGAGCTATGGAAACCGCTAGAAAATAAATCATGATGTATGGGCATGTATGTTACCATGCATGCATGTTGGTGAATCACTAAGGAAATTATTGCCTTAGTGACTTGTTTTTAGGAGTTGCCAGATAGTTGGACCCCTCATTAAATTCAATCCAAAACTTTAACCACTCACCTGCCCCATTTCCATGTGGTTTCATTTAAGAAGTGATGCCTTGCCACTCCCAGGTACGATGGTGGGCTTTCTAGTGTGACACTTGAGCCGGTAGTTTCAGAGTCAATTTAGGGTCGTGTAAAGTTTACACACCGATAAGTCATAATCATTTACATTTCACAAATTTTATAATGGTATTTGGGTAGTTAGTTTAGAAAGAGGAATTACTATATTGAAGATTTTAATTTTTTAATGTATATGTGGACCTCTATTTTTTTTCGTATACTATCAGGATAGAGATAAAAAAAATAGTCAAATAGTTCCCAATTTCAAAAAAAAGACACTGTTGGTATATTTAATATATTTAATAAAAAATAATTAAATATAATTAATAATAATTAATATTCAATATTATTATTATTTTAATAATTATTAAAAAATATTAATATAATTAATACACTTTTTAAGTATTAAAAAATAATATTAAATAAGTTGATTAAAATAACAATAGTAACAATGACATGGTCACTAGTAATATTAATAATTTATAATTTAATTAAATATTCGTAATCATTAATAATAATTTAATTAACAATAATTGATTCATCTTATTTCATATTACATCTTATGAATATGAATCCATAAATTAATAAACTAAAGGGATTGATATTATAAACCCAAGGAAATAATAAATTCCATAATTAATACTAAAAACCCAAGGGAATAATATTAAACCCAAGGGATTAACATTATAAACCCAATATATATAAACCCTAAGATAAATATTATAAACCCTAAAATAATCAGGGTTAACCATTGTTAATTTTCATATCGAGACAATCTTTGTCATAATGCAACATTGGACCATGGTTGACCATGATTGATTTTCATATGGAGTCAATGTTTTTCACAATGTAACGTTGGACCATGGTTGATTTTCATATTGAGAAAATATTTGTCAAAATGTGACATTGGACCATGGTTGACCATGATTATAAACCCAAGGGATTTATATTAAACCCAAGGATTAATATTAAAAACCCCGTGAATATTATTACACCCTAGGAATATGAACCCTTAGGTTAATAAATCCAATAGATTGATATTATAAACCCAAGGAAATAATAAACCCAAGGGAATAATACTAAAAGCCCAAGGGAATAATATTATGAACCCTAGGTATATAAACCCTAAGATAAATACTATAAACCCCAAAATAAACATGGTTGACCATGGTTTAGCATGGTTGATTTTCATTTTGAGATAATATATGTCACAATGTGATGTTGGACCATGGGTGACCATGGTTGACTTTAATATTGAGAGAACGTTGGTCACATTGTGGCATTGGACCATGGTTGACCATGATTAGCCATGGTTGACCATAATTAACCATGGTTGATGATGGTTGACAATGGTTGACCATGGTTGATTTTCATATTAATACAAGCTTTGTCACAATGTGACATTGGACCATGGCTCACGATGGTTGATTTTCATATTCATACAATCTTTGTCATAATGCGATGTTGGACCATGATTGACCATGTTTGATAATGATTGATTTTCATAGTAAGACAACATTTGTCACAATGTGACATTGGACCATGGTTGACCATCATAATAAACCCAAGGGATTAATATTATAAAACTAGTGTATATAAACCCTATGATAAATATTATAAACCCTAAAATAATCGTGATTGACCATGGTTTACCATGGTTAATTTTCATAAAGAGACAATCTTTGTCGCAAAGTGACGTTGGACCATCGTTGACCATGGTTAACCATGATGGATTTTGATATGGAGACAATATTTTTCACAATGCGAAGTTGGACCATGGTTGATTTTCATATTGAGAAAATCTTTGTGGCAATGTGACGTTGGACCATGGTTGACCATTATTATAAACCTAGTGGATTTATATTAAACCCAAGGATCAATATTATAAACCTTATGAATAATCTTATACCTTAGGAATAAGAACCATTAGATTAATAAACCCAAGGGATTGATATTATAAACCAAAGGGAATAGTAAACCCAATGGATAAACACTAAAAACCTAAGGGAATAATATTAAACCCAAGGGAACCACAATCGGTATGCGAGCCGGTGGTTGGTATAGCAGGCGGGGATTAATGAAGCGTACCCATGATTTTTGTACCATTGCCCCCCACACACTCGAGGCGATGGGTGCAGTGGCCCTTGGCATGATTTCATGCAAGGGTGTTGGGCAAGGTGGCAGCGCAGGTGGATGTGTAGTTTTTATAGGAGTTAAGGGTGAATAGATGCATAATGTTGGTGTGTTCAATCACGGATGAAGGAGATGGTGCATGGGAAAGACAAGGCGACGTCATCCTCAACCTCAATCTTATAGATGACCTACAAATTCCCACAAGTATGTTTTTTGGTTCTTCTCCTCCATTGCAATGATGGCCTAGTTGGGCTTCTAATGGTGGGAGAGGGGGGGAATTAGAAATGTTAATTGGGAAGTCCAGAATTGCGGGAGGAATTGGGGGTGTCTCTAGGTTGCACTGTCCTGGTTCTGGATCTATGTCTTACTTCAGTCGGGTCTCGCCTTTGCCTCTTTTTGTTTTGACCTTGCGTTGTTTTTATTTGGGTCCCTAGGTTCTAAGGGTTGAGGGTTGAGTGGGGATGACAAAAGAGGTTATGTAGGGAGAGGCTACACACCAAATGCTAAGGGTAGTAGGGGTCGATTAAGATATTGTCTAGGAGCACGCCCTTACTGTCGAAGTCATTTCAATTGCTGGAGTATAGCTAGAACTCTCGGGTGGGAAATTGGGAATGAAACTGCCAAAGGCTCTATACCGATATCTTGGGCAGAGGGGAATGGGTCTGTAATTCATGTCCAACCTCTTGTTGGGAAGTGGTAGAGCTTGCTAGTTGGCTTAGGCAAGAGGAAGATAACTTGACCGTGGCTATGAGGAGATGGGTGTGGAGACGAGGGCTCACTACTGATAGATGGAGGCCGACCCCTTTTGGAATGTGGATCTCTGACAATGATGACCTGGGTATTGATAACAAGGGGCTAGGGGAGGAGCATGGTGGGGTGGATTGCACCAGTAAGTCAACTAAGGGATGGGAGAAAATCCATACTATGTTAAATAGTTGTTGGTTAGCAAATTGCTACTGTGAACAGGTTTTGGGCACCTTCAACATGGATCAACCCGTGAAAGGTAATGGATGTGGAAGACAAGGGATAGGTGCCCAGAAATGCAAAGGACTTGAGCACGTCTGAGCCACGCAGGGGGAGAAAATTGGTAGATCATCTTATCGGTGAAGTTGTTGAGGCATATTGCGAGGGTATTGATGAAGGCATCTAAAAAATATTAGAGGAATGGGAAGAGGAAATTAATCAAGGCAATGAGACTGAGGAGGATATGGAAAAATAGAGGACACTCGTTCTGGACCCAGGTAACACTCGAGCCAAGAGAACACAATTAAATAAAACCCTGTATCTCTATTGGCTAATGAAAAGCCTAATGGGAAAAGCTATGGAACAGATCTCAATGGGCATGGCTATTTCTCTTCAAGGTATGCCGAGCTACAAACAAGACTTCCAGAAAATTCAATTTCAACTCCATAAGCGAGACACTAGGCTAGACATAATTGAGAGACATATTCCATGTATCTTGGAACTATCTGAGATGCCTGGATCAAATTTCAAGGACCCTATGCCGGTGGAATCGACCTCAGAGGAGTAGAAGGACTAGATAATCACCCATGTTTATTCTTGTTTACTATGCAGATATCATTTAATTTTCATCTTGCAAGTATATGTATAGATAGAAATCTAGAGTATGGTCATGAAACAAAGACATATACAACTTGGCTAGAAAGACTGAAACTTTACTGTTTTTGGATGGCATACAATGCAGATAGGTGGCCAACAGACTTGGTTTCCCAGTGGGAACGTTGAGGCCACCTAGCCAATCTATGTGGTGTAAATTTGCCTATAGATGAGTACAAAAAAGAGAGGACCTACCAAGCTTAACAAAAAAAATATTAAATCCAAGGGATAAATATTATAAGCCCAAGGTATATAAAACCTATGATAAATATTATAAACCCTAAAATAATCATGATTGACATTGGTTTACCATAGTGAAGTTTCATATAGAGACCATATTTTTCACCAAGTGACGTTGGACTAGGTTGACCATGGTTGACCATGATTGATTTTCAAATTGAGAAAATATTTGTGAGAATTTGATGTTGGACAATGGCTGACCATGATTATAAACCTAAGGGACTTATATTAAATCCAAGGATCAATATTATAAACCTTATGAATAATATTATACCCTAGGAATAACAACCCTTAGATTAATAAACCCAAGAGATTGATATTATAAACCAAAGATAATAATATTAAACCCAAGGGGTAGATATTATAAGCCCAAGGTATATAAACCCTAAGATAAATATTATAAACCCTAAAATAAACATGGTGGACCATGGTTGATTTTCATATTGAGACTATCTTTGTCAAAATGCGACGTTGGACCATAGTTGACCATGGCTAACCATTGTTGATTTTCATATTGAGACAATCATTTTCATAGTGCAATGTTGGCCCATGGTTTAATTTTATATTGAGACAATCTTTGTCACAATGTGACATTGGACCATGGTTGACCATGATTATAAATCCAAAGGATTTATATTAAACACTAGGATTAATATTATTAACCTTATGAATATTATTAACTTGAAGAATAATATTATACCTTAAGAATATGAATGCTGAGATTAATAAACCCGAGGGATTAATTCTTAAAGCTCATGGTATTATAAAACTAAGGGAATAATGTTAAACCCATAGGATTAATATTATAAATCCAAGGTATATAAACCCTAAGATAAATATTATAAACCTTAAAATAAGCATGGTTGACCATGGTTCATTTTCATATTGAGATAATATTTGTCATAATGCGATGTTGGACCATGGTTGATTTTCATATTGAGAAAATATTTGTCATAATGTGATGTTGGACCATAGTTGGCCATGATTATAAACCCAAGGGATTTATATTAAACCCATGGATTAATATTATAAACCCTATGAATAATATGACACACTACGAATATGAACCCTTACATTAATAAACCCAACGGATTGATATGATAGACCCAAGGAAATAATAAACCCAAGATATTAATGCTAAAAACTCAAGGGAGTATAAACCCAAGGGAATAATATTAAAACCAATGGATTAATATTATAAAACCTAAGATAAATGCTATAAACCCTAAAATAAACATTATTAACCATGGTTGATTCTCATATCAAGACAATCCTTTTGACAATGTGACGTTGGAGCACGGATGGCCATCGTTGACCATGATTGATTTTCATATTGAGGCAATATTTGTCACAATGTGACATTGGGCCATTGGATCATGGCTCATTTTCATATTGAGACAATCTTTGTCACAATTCGACTTTGGAAGATAGACAACCTTGGTTGACCATGGTTGATTTTCATATTGAGATAATATTTGTCATTATGTGATGTTGGACCATGGTTGACCATGATTGACTATGGTTTCTTTTAATATTGACCATGATTGATTTTCATAATGAGACAATCTTTGTCACAATGCGACATTGAACCATGGTTGATGATGATTGAACATGGCTGACTATGGTTGACTTTCATATTGAGACAATATTTGTAAAAATGTAACGTTGGACCATGGTTGACCATGATTTACAATGGTTAACAATCGTTGACGATGGTTGAACATGGTTGATTTTCATATTCAAACAATCTTTGTCAAAATGTGACATTGGACCATGGTTGACCATGATTATAAACCCAAGGGATTTATATTAAACCTCAGGATTAATATTATAAACGTTATGAATAATATTATACCCTAGGAATATGAACCCTTAGATTAGTTAAACCAAGGGATTGATATTATAAACCCTAGGGACTAATAAACCCTAGGAATTAATACTAAAAATCTAAGGGATTATAAATCCAAGGCAATAATATTAAACCAGAGGGATTAATATTATAAATCCAAACTATATAAACCCTAAGATAATTATTATAAACCCTAAAATAAACATGTTTCGCCATGGTTGAAAAAGGTTGATATTTAAATTGACACATTCTTTGTCACAATGTGACATTCGACCATGGTTAAAAGTGGTTGATTTTCAAATTAAGACAATATTTTTCACAATGTGACATTGGACCATGTTGACCATGGTTGATTTTCATATTGAGACAATCTTTGTCATAATGTTACGTTGGACCATGCTTGATCATGGTTGTCATAATGTGGCAATGGACTATGAGACAATCTTTGTTACAATGTGACCATGATTATTGACCATGGTTGACTTTCATATTGAGACAGTCTTTGTCATAGTGTGACGTTGGACCATGGTTGACCATGGTTAACCATGGTTGACCCTGGTTGATTTTCATATTGTGACAATATTTGTCACTTGGTTAACCATGGTTGATTTTCATATTGTGACGATATTTGTCACAATGATGTTAGATCATTATTGACCATGGTTAGCCATGATTGACCATAATTTACCATGGTTGACCATGTTTGACCAATGTTGACCATGATTGATTTTCATATTGAGAAAATCCTACGGTAAACCTTATGATGAATATTATAAACAATAAAATAAACATGGTTGACGATGGTTGATTTTCATATTGAGACAATCTTTGTCACAATGTGACATTGCATAATGGTTGACCATGATTGATTTTCATATTGAGACAATATTTATCACAATGCGATGTTGGACCATGATTGACCATGATTGACCAAGGTTAACCATGGTTGGTTTTCATATTGAGACAAATATTTGTCACAAAGTGAAGTTGGACCATTGTTGACTATGGTTGAACATGATCAACCATAATTTCCAATGGTCGACCATGTTTGACCAATGTTGATTAGGTTGACCATGATTGATTTTCATATTGAGAAAATCCTATGATAAGCCCTATGATAAATATTATAAACCTAAAATAAACATGGTTAATTTTCATATTGAGACAATCTTTGTCACAATGCAATGTTGGACCATGGTTGACCATGATTTATTTTCATATTGAGACAATATTATCACAACGCAATGTTGGACCATGGTTGACCATGCTTTCCCATGGTTGGTTTTCATATTGAGAGAATCTTTGTCACAATGTGACAATGGATCAAGGTTGACCATGATTGAGGATGATTGATAATGGTTGATAATGGTTGACCATGGTTGACCATGATTATAAACTTGATGGATTTATATTAAACCTGAGGATTAATATTATAAACCCTATGAATAATATTATACCCTAGGAATATGAACCCTTAGATTAATAAACCCAAGGTATTTACATTATAAGTCAAAGGGATTAATACTAAAACCCCAAGGGACTATAAAACCAAGGGAACAATATTAAATCTAAGGGATTAGTATTATAAATGCACAGTATATAAACTCTAAAATAAATATTATAAGCCATAAAATAAATATGGTTGACCATGGTTGACTTTCATATTGAGACAATCATTGTCACAATGTGACATTAGATGATTGGACCATCGTGCATTTTCACATTGAGACAATATTATTCATAATGTGATGTTGGACCATGGTTGACCATGGTTAACGATGTTTGACCATGGTTGATCTTCATATTGAGACAATCTTTGTCAGAATGTGATGTTGGACGATGGTTAACCATGATGGACCATGTTTGGTTTTCATATTGAGACAATGTTTGTCACAATGCGACATTGGATCATGGTTCACCATGGTTGACCATACTTTTACAATAGTTGACTATCTTTTTACTATGGTTGGCCTTAGTTTTACTATGGTTGACTAGGATTGATCATGATTGACTATGGCTGAACATGGTTTGCATATGTCTCACCATCATTTGATGAAGGTTTGACTATTGCCAACCATAGTTGAACATGATTGACTATAACTGACTATGGTTTGAATATGGTTTGACTATTGTTTGAATATGGTTTGACTATGCTTGACCACATTTCGACTATGGTGTCTCTATAGTTGACCATGGTTTCATTATGGTTACCTTTAAAATGGTTATTGTTGATGCTCAACCATGGTTTGACTATGGCTAACCACAGCCATCCACTATAGGCGTCCATGGTCAACAATGACCATCCACCATAGTTCAATATAGTTCACTATGATTGACAATGGGTCACCTACTGAGAGGCCATGGTGTCTGTAGTAACTATACTTCACCATAGTAGTCATGTTGACTATTATTGACAATGATGCCTATATTGACTATATTTGAACATGTTACCAATAGTCAACCATAACCATGTTGACTATAGTTAACCATGTCGACAATAATCAACCGTAATTAACATGTTTTAATAGATAGATTAATTTATAGGTAAAACATTATAAATGTGTGGAATAATATATTATTAATGTACCATTGATATTATATTAAACTTCTATTAGGACTATTTATATGTTTTAATAATGTTTAATTCTTAATAAATATAATATATTAATATCATAATTAAATATTAATAAATAATAAACTAAAATTTTTATTCTAATTAATATTAAGTAAAATTTTGTATCAATAAACTAAATTATGATTAAATTAACTATATTAATATATATTTAATATTAAAAATACTAAAATTTAGTATAAATTATATTAATATTAAAATAAATATTTAAAATAATATTATTTCAATTGACATCTACTTCTTAAATTCCATCCTTAATTCCATTTCTAAATTAATTTATATCTACTTTAAAGATAGGCATAATACACCTAATAATTATTCCAATATTAATTGTAAATTCTAATAATCAGCAATAAAAAAAAAAATCATTATTATTTCATTATATCACTACTACCAATTTAAACATCCGTTGAAAATGTCTTTCACCATCTCACCATTAAATAGATAATTAAAATAAATTAAATTATTATTTTTAATATTAAACTTTAAAATGTTTTTAACCATCTCAAAAATAATAAAATTTAATTTTTTATAATAAATAATGATAACTTAATGAATTATAACATTCCACATATTCCTTACTATGTTATGTTATTCCCATGAATCTACACCTTTTACAACACCAAGTTACTTAATATATGGTTACGACCAAAATCTATGGTACGTTCAATTTTGACACTTGTTTGAGTGACATACATTGTATCAGTCCACAACATGGGTTGGTGAATCATTCAAATACATTTAGCTCGACGTTCATAAGCTTTCTCAACAACCCAACCCGACCAGGCAAGTTTACATTCCGAATCATATTTCTGCTATTCCTGTATACTCACACTATTATATACAGTAAGGGATGCAAGTACTTATTCTACTACATTTTTATGTCAATCTCTATGAAATTGTTGTTAAGAGGATGAGAAGACTTTGTGAATTTGGCGATTACATCCAAATTTTTCTTGCTTTCGAGTTTTATAATGTTATTTACCAGGTTATTTAAGGGAGGATCGATAAAATCCTATGTCGGTGGCTATAGTGGTAGTGATAAAGGCGGGTCTCTTTCATTCGGCCCAATACTTTATTTTTCCCTCCTATGATTACAAAAGCATGCTGCTAAGCCTAACTTTCCTTGGTTTGCCTCATGGAAATTGTGGTACATTGTCGAATTAAAATTGGTTTGGACCTTATTTAAGAATAAACAAAGTACAAAGGCCCATGATTTTGGCCCAAGAAGAGGATATGCTAAATGTTTCCCTGTAAGATTTGATACATAATATTTTGCCCTTTGAATATATGTTTGAAATACAGTGATAGGTAGGCACGTCAAGAATTGAGAATTAGGGTTTTTGGTAGATTCAGTGATACTGAAGGGATGGGGAATATGCACTTCAGACTGGAACATGTAATGGCCAACATATGGTTTTATAAGCTCAGAGACTTTGGAGGAACAATAACAAATCCCAATTATTTCCTACACGACTTACTGATCCTCCACACGACTTACTGATCCTCCACACAACTTATTAGAAAACCATATTCACTTTTATGTTATTCGACAGAAATAATCTATGGATTGAACTTCTAAGGCAAGCCTTTACCGATCTATTAGTACCCATTTTTTTTCCTCTAGAAAAATCAGTAATTTTCATTAATATTAGAAAATTACATATAGCAGATGTCGTGGCATTACTATGTAGTTCATACAAAATTCACCTCACAAGGTGTTGTGTCAGAAGGTAGTTACAAAGTTATGCTGGATACATACATATGTCTGGCTGTTCAAGCCTATTCTCTATTACAAAAATACAAAATTAGCCATAGTTCAAAACAGTTCCATTATGTCAAAATAGTCTCCGTTGCTATCAGTTTTTGGCACTGTTGTCCCTCTGTTCTCTCTGATCTATATATGGCCTGTGGTAGAAACGGTGCTCCTCTGCTCCATTCTGTTCCACCATTAGCCAATCGCCTCTGGGAAGTAACGATGCCTCTTTGGACAGTTGGTCAACTGCGCTGTTATGTTCTCTGTAAATATGGGCACAAGAGAAATGATTAAATCCTGCTTTGAGAGTGAGAGCATCATGAAGTATATTGCTAAGAGTGTGTGTATGACATGCAGTGACATTATAGATCCAGTTAACGACCACCATTGAATCCCCAAATATATTAATATCAGTAAGATGATGCGATAAAGCAAAGTGTAATAGATTTCGGATGGTAGAAAGTTCTGCATAATTATTGGATCCATTTCCCAATCCCATTTTTGCAAGATAACGGTGATGTTCATTAATATGCAGAACGAAACCCCCTCCATACCCCGTTTGGTTTGCTGCCCCGTCGAAAAATGCCCATGGGGTAGCTCTGTCGATGTTGGGCATGGGTTGTATGTTCCTGGGCCGGGATGGGGGTGGGTCAGGTAACTCATGATATGCAGCGATAATAGTGGCTTCTACCCGGTTCCAAGCTACCGGTTGATCCTCAAAGACAGCTCGATTCCGCGCAAGCCAGGTATACCACGATGCCACGATGGGGAGATTTAAGAGTTTTGAGCCCGGGTGACTGTGCGTCCAAACCTCCCAGGCATCCGATAGATCATTCCCAGTCCAATTCTCAGTAATGCCCAAATGATTGCGAATGTTGGTCCAAAGGGTGTGTATGATAGGGCAGAGCAGCAATATATGATCTGTATTTTCAGATGCAGCCTTACAGAAAATACACCAGGATGGACCGTAGATGGATCTTCGAGTAAGATAGTCACCTGTAGGGACAATACCTTTGAGGGCACACCAGAAGAATAGTCTGGAGCGAGGTGTAGCCTTGAGCTTCCAAATGGTGTTCCACCACAGGAGAATCGGATCAGGTATTCTGTGGGATATGAGTGCTCTATACCCATACTTTGGAGTATATATACCATGATCCGCGGGGCACCATACTAGTTCATCCGGGCCTTGTTTTATACGAATGTGTGATTCTGATAAAGCCACAGTGAACAGATGCCACTCCTGATGCCATTATGGTGGGAGATCCAGTTGCTGAGCCGACTTCCATGCTTGGGAGAATATATCAGTGTGTTGTAGATCGATGATATGTGCAAAATGCCTGATGTCACGGGACTGAAGATGAGTAATTAGATCCGGATTTAAGATGTGCCTGCCCCCGCTGTTGATCCATGGATCCAAGCTAATTCTGCCCGTCAAACCATCATTGATTCGCTAAGCAAGATTGTCTCGAATGAGGGGAAGGGCGTGGACCAGAGCCTTCCAAACTGATGAGCATCCCTTAGATGACCAGGTTGGTAGTCGAGCCCAATCCAGAATATTTTGGGGCCATATATATTTGTGATAGGAGACCTGAGTCCAAAGATTTTGGCTGGATAGTAATGTCCACCCCATTTTCGCTGCCAGTGCCATGGCGAACGCTGGTAGTTCTTTGAGGCCCCATCCACCCCATTTTTTGGGTAGAGTGATTTTCTTCCAGCTGATCCATGCGAAGATTTTCTTGTCCTGGCTCCCATTCCAGAGGTATCGATTGCACAGCTGCTGAAGTCGCCCGAGAATATTTCTCGGTATCCATGCTAGTGCCATCCAGAAAACTGGGGTAGCCTCTAACACAGATTTAATGAGTACTAATCTGCCAGCTCTAGAGAGATATCTATAACTCCAGCCAATAAGTCTTTTCTCCAGTTTGGCAACCAGCCAGACCCAATCAGCTATCCTTTGACATGTAGGCTTCAGATTGAAACCCAGGTATTTGAGACCTCTATCCAGAGGGTGGACAGTGTAGGTGAAGGCCTGAAGGAGCAGAAGTACAGGCACAAGTGATGGTAGATTTCAACTGATTTGGCATCATCCCAATGGTTGCTGAAAATAGTTGTAGGATCTTTGAAAAGGTCCTAGAGTCTCGTACACTGCCATCTAGAAGAATAAGAATGTCGTCCACAAAGAGCAGGTGTGTAAGATAGCAAAGGTCGGATATGCGAAGGCCTCCAATATCTCCATCCCGCTTCGCAGATTCCATGAGTCGGCTGAGTCCTTCCATGACCAAGAGGAAGAGCAGGGGAGATAGGGGGCATCCTTGTCTCAAGCCCCTTTCAGAGTGGAAAAACAGTGTGGCTGAGCCATTGATAAGTATACTAAAAGATGGGGAGGTTAAACATGCCATGATCCAAGTGATGTAGGCATGGGGGAAACCCAGGTGGATGAGGATCATTTTAATATAGAGCCAGCTGACTCGGTTGAAGGCTTTTGAGAGGTCAATTTTGAGGAGGATGGCTTTCAGATTCTTTGACCAGATGGAATGAAAAGCTTCTTGGGCGAGTCCGATGGATTCGTGAATCTGTCTAGATTCAAGGAAAGCAAATTGCTGAGGGGTAATGGATTGGGAGAGGATGGGTCTAAGACGGTTTGCAATGGTCTTAGATATGATTTTATAGAGGCAGTTACACAAGGATATGGGCCTGTAGTCATCAAAGGACGCCGGGGAATCAGATTTTGGGATGAGCGCTATAAAAGTAGAGTTGATGGCATGATATATAGAACCCGTAATCTTGCTTTCCTCAACCAACCTTAGCAGATCCTGTCCCAGAACATCAAAGAATGCTAAGTAAAATTCAATGGTCCATCCATCCGGCCCAGGGCTTTTGTCTTTTTTGAACCACTTTAGCACTCCTTCCAGCTCCTCTGCCGTGACCGGGCTAATGAGAGATTCAACGTCTTCTTCCTCTACAAATCTCGGGAAATGGTTTGCCACATTGGTGATGTCAAGAAGGTTGGCTTCCCGGGGGCACTTGTACAGATTCCTGAAATGAGTGATACCCAAGTGAGCGAGCTTGTTAAAGTTATCAGCGAGGTCGCCATCCGAGGTGGGGAGTTTCCAAATAGTATTTGATACTTTCCTGCACTTTGCAAAATTATGAAAGAACTTCGAGTTGTCATCCCCAGCTTGTATCCATAAAGCCCGACTTCTTAACCTGATGGATTCCTCTCTCTCTTTGAGGATCTTAGTTTTTTGATTCTCCAACTCGATTAGCCTGCATTTGTTTGCAGCTGAAATGAATCCCAATCCTCTGTCGTCGGTGAGAGAGGTTAAGTCAGCTTCAATTTGAATGATCTGTGCCGAATCACGATTTTGTTTCTCCTTTGCCCACTTTATAGATATGTGTTTTATCTCAGAGAGATTCCTGCAGAAACCTTTGGCGAGGGATTCTATGTCATTGATAGGGTGGGAGGTCCAGTAGTCCGCTATCAACTTGACATATGCTGGATCCTTCAGCCAAGTGTGATTAAATTTGAAGGGTGCCTTAGGCTTTTTGAAGGGACCCTGAATCTCCAG
The DNA here is from genome assembly GCA_000404065.3 of Pinus taeda. Taxonomy (NCBI): domain Eukaryota; kingdom Viridiplantae; phylum Streptophyta; class Pinopsida; order Pinales; family Pinaceae; genus Pinus; species Pinus taeda. The sequence goes on along the minus strand of APFE030693093.1, from coordinate 36,810 downwards.
GTATATAGGATTGTGATCCGATAATCCACCCGAGCCAACCCACTATCTAAAGAGATGTAAGCATTGTTGTAGATTCCCCTTCATAAGAAATTTGTCAAGTCTGTGAGCAAGGGCAGCATCCCCAACCCGTCTGTTCCTCCATATAGGAAGAAGGAGCTGCATAGGTATGTCCAGAAAATTTGTTTGCTCAAGCAGATTGGTCATGTAATTAGTAATGGGGTCGAATTATGCTTCCGAGCCCCATGACTCCCTGAACCCCAGTGAGAAATTTAGGTCTCCTCCAATGATTACTCGGTCTTCATTCATCACGGAGAGATGTAATAGGTGCTACCAGAACGATTCTCTTTGGGAGCAGGGTGCATATACATTGACAACTCTGAGAGTCATGCCTAGTTCAGCAGAGAAAATGTCCAATCCTATGAACCCCAATCCCCCCCAGGTCGAGTCCATCTTAATGGAGCGAGGGTTAATACCAATAGCTAGACCCCCAGATCGTCCCACAACATCAATGGCATGGAAGCTCCAGGCGGGGAACAATGTCTGCATGGCTCGCATTATCTGATCTGCTGAGAAAAGAGTCTCTTGTAGCATGATAATGTCAATAGGTTCAGATTCAATGAGCCGCTTCAAGGCTAGTTTCTTGGAGGAACTAGCCAGTCCTCTACAGTTGAAGGATAGACACTTCATGGGGGAACACCTCTCGGGGTGTGTCCTGCTCTAAGGACCCCGTCAATGGTCGATTGCCGGCCAGAGATTACCTCTGCCCCAGCTCTTTTAATGGCCTTTGAGAGATGGGATTTTCGCCCTCTGGAATTCAAAGATGCCCCCTCAGGTATAGCAATGCCCAATCCCGAGAGGCAGTCTGATGGCGCTTTTGCTGGATTCCTAGATCGGAGGAAATATGGATGAGGAGGGGATGACCCCAGGGGGAGCGGGGAGGAGCGAACCACGGGGGGAGATGTCGACATGATGGATTCAGTGTTGCAAACGAGAGGGGAAGATGAGATTGTGCAGTGAACCATGGAGGGCTGAGGCGTGGATCCAATAACATGATTAACATCAACATCAACAGAAGAAAGCAAAGATGGGTTAAGAGAACCCGAATTCATACCCGCTTCCGTTGCCGAGCGTGCCCTTGTTTTTGGAGGCGAGGATCGCCGCAGTCCCAGATCGTCCATGGGAGCTGTAGCCGGAGGGGGCGGGTCCGCCGAGGGGGGGCGAGAGATGATAGGGGATGCCGTCCTGGTGGATGCCGGGGTGGCTCTCGAAGCATCATCTGATTTCTTGTTGAGTGGGCATTCCTTCGCAATGTGCCCCACTTTGTGGCATCGTTTGCAACAAAAGGGGACTCCTTCGTAGTCCAGCGGTTGTACCCTGATACACCTCCCCCACTGTAGTGTGATCTGTTCCTCAAGACTGTCGCGGGTGTCCAGATGGACCAGAATCCGTGCAAGCATTCGGTTCCCAAATTCCACATATGTGCGGTCGTAGTCCAGATATGTCCCTAGGGCATTTCCTACCCTAATAAAGACTTCTTCTGCCTAGAAAGGTCTTGGTAGCCCTGGTAAACGAACACAGATTGGTCCAGCACCAAGTTGTTCCCGTTCAGGATCGAAGAGGGGGTTCCAGCACTTTAGAAGGACCAGGGCCATTTCAATATGCCAATATCGGCCCAGAACAAGATCAATTTGACTTTCCTTGGAAAATTTGAGGGAGAACCAACCCCTGGGGAGGACATGAACCACTGGTAGATCAAAAAGAACGCCGCCCCAGATCTCCTGAACCCATTACCTGAGTCTCTGCGCCGTATATGTCCTTCCCCTTACGTGCCCCACCAACACAGTGTTCGCAATGTCCATGAAATCCCCGAGAGGCCTCGATTCGTCGAATTTGATGGCGATGTCCCGAGCTGTAGATCTAACACACTTTGTTTTCTTTTTACCAGTGCGGGGGGCCGATGGATGGTCAACCAGAGGATTTGTAATGCCTTCCCGGGATGGGGGATTTGCAGGGCGATTAGCAACAGCTGGTGTCTCGAAACATCCAGATTGACGAGCACCAGGAGCAGAGGGACGGGATGCAGGGGGAATGGGCAGTGGGGGAAGGGGCTCCGAAAAGAGGGGAGGGGCCTGTGGATCAAAAGAGGGCGAGGGCGGGGTATGAGAAGCCAGAAACTGCAGGGCGCTCGACGAGAATGGGGGGACCTCGAATGGCGGCGATTCGGTAGGGAATGAGCCTGCAGAAGAAGGAAAGGTTAGATAAACTTCAGGCGGAACGGAGAGCGATTGCTGAGGGTGTACCGGAGCAGTCGATGATGATGGAGTGAAATGAGAGCTAGAGGCGAAACTAGGGTTTCCAAAAATAGTTTTGTCCGGCGAGGGATCCTCCGAATAATCCACCGCTTCTAGCTCCATGTCAGCCATAACTATCGGCGACCGAAAACGACTGGTGGAGAAACCGATGGGGATGCTGCAGCTGTGGTTATCCTGGACTGTGACCGCGGCGGTTGTAACCTAATCTGTCGAGAACCAAGCCGTGTCGGACTGCAGTGGATGTGCGAAAAAAAAACCCTAACCGAAACCTTTTCGCGTGCGCTGCATCAGAGCCTCCTGACCAAATGTGGACTTCTAAATCCTCTTTCTATTAGTACCCATTGATTTTTAAGAAAAATAAATTGCGATCTACCATGCCTCAAACGATGAACCATGATCTACCATTTTCAATATGGCAAGTGCGATAAAGTTAGCGGTGTTTGAAGGAGTAGGGAATAAAGATCCATACTAGTTTTGGTTTGTGGTAAGGGTTGTATGGGAAGCGCGGGGAGTCACAAATGACAATATAAAGAAAGCAACATTGGTCAGTGCCCTGAGGGATCGCGCACTGACTTGGTACATTAAGCATTCCAATGACAATCCGAACGCAGGGATCGTGGATATCCAAGTTGCGCTAAACAAGGAATTTAGCAGGCCAAAATCAAAGACACAGTCGATCATTGGATTTAAGGAAATCGCAATGCTTCTAGGCGAGACCCCCTAGGAGTTGGATCAAAGACTGAGGTGTACAATTCGTGAAGCCAATATGACCTTGATGAATGGGCAACACCATGGATGGTTTGTAGCATCGCTAGTGCTGCATCTAAGGAACAGGTTGTCATAGAAAAAGCTAATCACTCAGATTGAGGCCTTGGAGATCGCAATTAGACTACACGAGACCCCGATATAAGATCCTAACCTGGGAGTTCAACATATCCACGCGTAGTTGAAAAAATTGTGCCCTGAGATGCAGAGTTTGAAACAAGATAGAACAGCTCACCAAGAAGCATGTGAGGAGGTATGGTGCGTAAAGTGCAACAACGAGGGACATGACAAGGACCATTGTCCAGTCTTCGCGAACAACCTGGTGGAAGGAGGACCAATGCCATTGATCCCAGAGGCACAAGCAAGACCAAGTGCGTCGCCTACATTATGGTGTGCGATTTGTCAAATAGGAGGGAAGCATGCTACAGATAACTGTGATCTATTGCAGAAGTATATGCATAATTCCGAGTGGTCGTTTTGTAATTTTTGCAGGTTAGTAGGCCACGATGAACACACCTGTAGAATTTATGAACTGTTGATGGATCAGACTCATACCTACGGAGTTCATACCGAAACATAGGCCCTCAATCAAAATGTAGGTATGGCACACACTGGATTTCAGGAGCGCGGATGAGGTCGAGGTGGAATGGGACCAGGAAGAGGTCATGGACAACTGATTTGTTACAATTGCGGAGGACCAGGGCATTATGTCCATGATTGTACAAATCCAACGAGACCATCATGCTTATATTGTACCCAGTTTGATCATGAGATAGAAGACTGTCCCACGCTAATAGTGAGGTTGCGCGATAAAGGAGCACTCCAACCTCCCCCGACTCAGAACCTACAAATGATGAGGTCTAAGCCACGCGAGGAAGACCCGAAGGTAAATATCGTGCTCCGAAGTGGTATCATGACAAGAGATGAAAAAGGCAAGTAGCTTGAAAAGAGTGCCTGGGTTCGCAAGGCTCCAATAAAGGAACCAAAATTTGATTTAGAACGCGCTAAGGGGACATTCATGGAAGCTAAGAAGAGCTTCGCAGATGCCTCCACTTCAGGAAGTAAAGACAAACTAGAACTAGAAATGGACCCATCGATGCTCACTACATTTTTGGAGACATGCATGAAGCTGTTGCACAACAGTGAAGCTATGAAGGGGCTGTAAGAACTCATCAATAGATGTGTTGGAACCATGCTAGGAGAAATGTGCATAGTCTGGAAGCTCAGGAAGCACACAACGCGAACAGGAAGAGAGATGAGATTGACCACGCAGATCGGGGAATATGAAATGGATCAAGTGATTTTGGATCTAGGATCAGACGTGAATGTCCTACCAAAGCAGACATGGGAGTGCATGGGCAGGCCTGGTTTGCAATGGTCTCCTATTCAATTATGAATGACAAACCAGTAAACAATCCTACCTATGGGAAGATTGCAAGGAATAATGGTAGATATCGAAGGTGTGAGTGTGCTAGAAGATTTCAAAGTGATAGAGATTTTTGATGAAAACAATCCCTATCACGTGCTACTTGGAATAAATTGGGCCACTGACATGAACGGAGTGATAAATCTTAAGCAGCGCAAGATGATTTTTGGGAAAAGGTCACTACACATAGTGGTACCTTTAGACCTTGTTGAAGGATCACACTACACAGAGCCAGTGCATGACTATGATAGCGGTGACGATCTAGACTGTATCTACAAGATAACCACGTGGGAGTAGGACTGGATAAATCCAATAGCGGATGGAAAACTCTCGTGGGAGCGTGAAAGCTCCTGCACCTCAGATTCAGACGAAGAAATAGAATGATGGCAGAACTGGTTACATGAGGTAACCACGCTGAACTTTAACATGATGACAAGGTTGTTGTGCTACATGGCAACAGAGGTAAGAGATTCGCCTATGTATGATGGGTTGAGTGAGGTGGATGATTTTCTTAAAAAATTTGAAAGAGAAGTACTGGAATAGTAGCGTTTCAATGCTCTAAAATAGGTACTACGTGCTATGCACACAAGATGGTGGGGTATGCATCATAGAAGTTTTGAGGACTCGCATGAATGTAGAAGGATGATGTGCATGAAATTTGGAAATCCTCAGATGCAGCTAACAGAAAAGTATGATGGACAGGATGATCCATGTTCACACCTCGTGAAATGGACCAGAGTCTACAGGGAAGAGACACAACCTGAGTGGGTGCACCTGTTCTGTCATACCCTGGATATCATACCCATGAATTGGTATACTAAGACAGAGCTATCACGAGGTTCAAGGACCATTGATTAAAGATCCTAACAACACCACACCAGTAAAAACAAAGCAGGTAAACATTGGGACAAAGGCCGAACCGAAGTATGCAATGCTCGGTGACTATTGGGATAATGCCATGGTGGATAAGGTCATTGAGTTACTCCGAGAGTACCAAGACTTATTCCCGACCAATATTATGGACTTAGAGGGGATTGTTGGCAATTTAGGGATGATGAATATCACCCTAAAACGCGACGTGAAGCCAGTTAAGCAGAGGCCTTACCGCTTGAATTCAAAGTACATGGAAAATGTCCACGTAGAACTAGGAAAAATGCTCACAGCCAGAATTATTGAGACGATGGAAGAATCCGACTGGGTAAGCCATATGGTAGTGCAGGAGAAAAAGCAGAAATGCAAGATAAGAATATGTGTAGACCTCAAGAAGTTGAATGATGCCTGTTTACGTGACCCATTCCCAACCCATTCACAGATGAAACATGTCAGTGGGCAAGAAGCATATTCTTTCACCAATGGGTTCTCAGGGTACCACAAGATCAAAATTGCACCAGAAGATAGGACAAGACCACCTTCGCCACTGAGTGGGGCTACTTTCAATACATCGTCATGTCGTTTGGGTTAAAAAATGCGCCAACCATATTTTTGCGCATAGTTGTTGCCGCCTTCAAAGAATATATCCACAAATTCCTAGAGGTCTATCTGGATGACTGGATTGTCTTTGGATTGGTTAAGAACCACGTAGCAAGCTTATGTTTGATGCTGGATACTTGCCGATGACACCAGATTGCGCTGAACATTAAGAAGTGTACGTTCCTCATTCCCTTTGGGAACCTACTGGGACATGTGGTTTGCAAACAAGAACTAATGGTAGACCTCGTGAAGATTGCAGTAATTCTCAATTTGGAAGCACTGCAAAGTGTTAAACAGTTGCACACTACCTTGGGATGCATAGGGCACTACAGGAAGTTCATCAAAATATATGCCCAAATCACTATGCCGATGGAGAAAATATTAAAAAAGGATGTCACATTCTGTTGGAATGATGATTGCATGAAGAGCCTAGATGTCCTAAAGGAGAAATTTTCCTCCACTCCAATCTTGGTCTTCCCAAAATGGGATGTCGAGTTTCATGTCCATGTTGATGCATCATGTATAGCACTGGGAGTGGTGCTCACATAAGAGGGCAGAGAGGTTTTGGATCACCCTATTGCGTTTGAAAGTTGTAGATTGTCCAAAGCTGAAAATAACTATTCCACAACTCAGTGCGAGGGATTGGCTATGGTGTATGCACTCCAAAAATACTAGCACTATTTTCTAGGAGGACATTTCAAGATGTATACAGACTATTATGTGCTAAGGTACTTGGTCAATAAGCCTGTGTTTGGGGAGCGCATGTGTAGATGGCTCTTATTGTTCCAAGAATATGACTCTAAGGTCATGGTAAAACCTAGATGCCTGAATGCAGGACCGGATCACTTGTCACGTATTGAGACGGGGCAGGAACCTACTAGTTTGGAGGAAGGATTACTTGACGTACAGCTCTTTGTTGTGTGCATCGCAGATGGACACTTTGAAGATATAATCCACTTTCCGACAAAAGGGACTGCGCTGAAGGAATACTTCGTCCAAGAGAGGAAGGAATTGGTGGTGCGTGCGGCAGATTTTTCTGTCATCACGAGGCACCTTTACAAAATCAGAAATGATGAGATATTGCAAAGGTACGTACCTAAATTTGAATGAAGTCAAATCCTTGCAAAAGCACATGGGGGCGCTGCAGAAGGACACTATGCAGGATGAGCAACTGCACAAAATATTCTCCGCGCAGGGTTGTGGTGGTCAACCCTTCATCAGGATTCAAAAACACATTGTAAGACCTACGATATATGTCAAAGGACCGGTAAACCATTGCAAAGGGATGAGATGCCTTTGAATCCAAAAATGATGTTGTAGCCCTTCAAAAAGTGGGAAATTAACTTTTTGGGACCTATTAAACCCCAGGGAAAAATGTGTCCGTGATGCATCATCACCACGATGGAGTACCTGACGCGTTGGGTGGAAACATAGCCGGTCAAAGACTGCGTGGTCACGACAGCTGTGAAGTTTTTGTTTGAACACATTTTGACCCGATTTGGTTGTCCAAAAATATTAATGAGTGATCATGGTACACATTTCTTGAATGAAACCATCAGTGCGCTCATAGAAGAGTTCCAGGTGTATACCGAGAAAAGCACACCGCACCACCCACAAGCCAATGGGACAGTAGAAGCATTCAAAAAAATACTCGAGACTGTGCTAACCAAAGCATGCAATACGCAATGAAGTGATTGGGACCTGTGTGTACCTGCAGTACTATGGGCTTATAAGAAAATGTGCAAGAAACAGACAGGCCAAACACCTTTCCAGTTAGTTTATGGCGTGGAAGTTGTCATGCCAATCGAGTATATTGTACCTAGTCTACGCCAAGTAGCGATCATAGGTATGACGGACCACGAAGCCCTACAATAAAGGCTCACGTAGTTGGACTAACTTGAGGAGGAACAGTTCCTGGTCGGCTTTCATCAATAGGTGCAAAAAGCAGCGTGAGAAGGCCTAACATGATTGCCATATTAAGTTGTGCACATTCAAGGTAAATGATTTAGTGTTGTTGTATGATAGTAAGTTTGATAAGTTTCCAGGAAAGTTCAGAATGCATTGGCTGGGACCATATGTTGTTAAGGAGGTGATCTAAAATGGCGACCTAAAGGCTTCTTGTCAATCAACAAGAACCTCTCCCACTCCAAAGCTTAAACAATCTCCACGATCTATGCTTATGATGGATAATTTGCTGAATAAATAACTTGAAATAGGTGTATGCTTTTTGTTTGCCTTTAACTGACCGAATGCCTTAAGTTCATTTTCTTTACTAATATTTACACACACATAACAGTAAACAATGCAATGCATAAACAAACACATAAGGCAACACGTTTAATTAGGAGTTCACCTAAACCTCTTGGGCTACATCTCTGTGAGCTCTAGTCAACTCCATTAGGCTCTTTGGGATTATGGCTTAAATTCTTTCACAAGTTCCACACTCAACTCCATATGTTTACAATTGAACCAATGGGCTTAGAATGCCATCTTTATCACTGGCTATTTGGCTCTCTGGCTCTCGGCTCTTGGCTCTCATCTCTCGGCTCTTGGCTCTTGGCTTTCGGCTCTTAGCTCTTGGCTTTCGGCTCTTCATAAGGAGAATAAGTACCTCCAACCTCTAGTGGCTTCTCTCTGTTCTCCTTCCACTTTCTTAGATTATTACAATGCGTGAGCTCCCCCCTGAGTCTCTACAAAACAATGGAATTTATCCCTCAGATGGCTCGAACTCCTCGAGTCTATAAGAATAACGCCTCCAGACACCTTGGATGGTTACGAAAACCTCTTTGGTTCCCAAAAATGCCTTCCTCTATGTTGGAACCTTCTGTCCATCTTTTTGCATTCTCTTCTGTGTTTTAATTCATGTTTTCATGACATGTTATGTTTCATCATTTCCTTATGGTGGGGAACAATGATGTTCAAAACAGAAATGGTTTGGAGACGAAAGAAATAGCGGGCGCAACAATCCCTACCGTCCAGCCTTTCTCTATAGAAAAAACCCCAAAATAGAGCAAACTTAAACAATATGCAATATACACATAAATACATTGCAAAACAGGTTAATCCAAATCTCAAAGATCATCAACCCACATCTATAATATTTTGGGTCCATGCATCCATTGCAAATCACAATGTTGCATGGTCTGTTATTCCCCTTTGCTCTGTTATGCTCCAATCTCATGATCTCCGATCACTCTAATCAACGCCTCATTGGCTATCGGCATTATCACTATATTTCTTATCGAAAGTTGGTGCTTCCAAGGTTTGCAGCCCTTAAGCTTCCCTGATCAGCAATCTCCGATCATATCTTAATCGTTGATTCTTTTTCCAATCCGACGGCCCAAAGTTCTCATCGTGATTGCTTACGGCCCAAGGTCCATTCCTTTGAACTTAACTCATGCGATGCAACGTAATCTGGTCCGTTGATTTGCCTTTTAACCCGACGATTCGCACTAAACCTGAAACATCAAGCAGTCTACTCAATCTCCACTGTTGATCTGTGATCTCCAATCGAATGAATGATAGCCATTTCAGGTGGCCTACTTGCGCAGAGATTACCCACCTGAAAAAGTGGTTTTCTCTCTCCTAGGACGTGCTACGTGTTGGCTGGTGTATGGAATCAGGTGAAGCCCTTCCAATACTAATTACCGCCTGAAGCCTGCCCGAAATACCGTTTACCACGGAACTCGATTCCTTTGTTGTTTTGTTCAATAATCCTTTAGGTCCGCTTCATCACATTTCTCTTAAGGCCACAATCCAAACACACCACTGGATTTTCTCCGATGCGATAATAATGGATGAATGCTCCATTGTTTTTCTCTCGTCCATTGATCTTTCGGATCCAACGGCCCTTGAGCATTAACACTGCATTTCTTTGAGGAGCTTACGTTTCAATGTAGTTTCCTTGTCATAGTTTAATTTCAAATATTTTTGAAGACTTGGAAGGTTTATTCAAAATCCATTTTGGATCAGGAGGTCAAAGAGGGAGGCATGGTCCAGCTAGTCAAACTAAATGGAGAACCTTTCCCATGAAAAGTGAATGGCAGCTACTTGAAGCTTGACATGGGTGGCCCAGCTATTTGACTAGCCAATAGAAGCATAGTCTTTGCTCTCAAAGGATCCAAAAAAAGGCACGAGACTATAAATATATGCAACATATATTAGTACAGATGTAGATAAGCACTCCCGACATAGAGGTCTTGGAACAGTGTATGCAACAGATCTAGCAAGCAGCAGCTCAGTGCACTGCTGACCTCCCCGTAGTTCGAGAACACTTGACAGGACTCTACGCAAAGATCGTTGCACCAATAGAGCGACTTGAGGGTGAGTCACAATGTTTGTGTTGGGGGTATATTGGTCATGGAATCCCCCCAATGCATGTTTTGGGGCTCAAAGCCCAAGTTTTGACTGAATCTTGTTGTAAAGCTCCGCGAATTGCGAGCACAGGGCGTGAAAGTATGATAGAGTCATAGGGTTGTCTACACTAGTTTTGTAATGTAATGTTCGCTAGATAGACCTAACCATGGTCCCCGAACCATGGGATTATATAAATAGTGTGAGGATCTAAGTGTAAGAAGAGAAAAAAGAAGTAGGAAAAAGTCAAAGTGATTAAGTCGCAAGTTGAAGTGTGTCTTTGGGTCATAGGGTAGGAGAAGGCTCTGCAGTTGAGTGCACAGAGGCCTAATAGTCTACAACTGAGTGTGCAGACCCCTGTAGCTGAGTGCGCAAGGTGAAGTCAAGTCTGTAACTAAGGAAGGAATTAATAAAGAGAAGTTTTGTTATAATTTTGTGTATTTATTCTTGGGTTAATGAATGATTGATGTAATTTGAAAATATATTGTTTATTTACTGCGCACACCTGTATGAATGGTTTATATTGTCAAGTATACTTAAGGAACTCAAGTAGGCAAAGCTAATTAACTAAAGTTGGAATACAAGTAAGCTCTTGGGTAATAACGTAGAGCTCAATGTTCAACCCCTCGGTTGGGTTGCGCGAAGGCAGTATATCAGGTTTCTAAGTACGAGAAAGTGCACGAAGCAACCTGAACACAAGGTCAAACTGTGAACTAGTTGAACTCCTCAAACATCTCTAGGGTGTCGAAATCTAGTTCTAGCACCCTCCCATGCTACTTTGGGTGAGACCTCAATCCGCGCTTTGTGGACAATTTCCAAAAGGGCCCCAATAAACCAACAATATTAATATTGTTCTGCACCAATCTGTTCCTCTATCATCCACAGGCCTTTGGGATGTGTTGTAACCTCCTTGGAAAGTTTTTCAGCAGCCTAATTGTGTTCCCTGTAAATGTGTTGATAGGTAATAGAATTAAATTTAGTCTTGAAATCCAAAATTTTATCCAAGATGTTTCTAAGTGAATGTGCATGGCATTTGTTGATGTTATTGTACCAATTTATGATGATTTTGGAGTCACCAAAGATCTATAAATTATTACAAGAGTGTGTTAGTGCAAAATGCAAAAGGTGCATGAGAGTGATTAGTTTAGCATAATTGTTTGTTCCCTCTCCCAAGGCCAGTTTAATTTTGAAATGATGATGTTCAGATAGATGTAGAATAATTCCACCCCCACATCTCTGAGCTTGAGTGACGTGGTCGAAATATTCCCATGGTATGGTGTGATCAATCACCTCAGTGGTGTAGGTGTGGATTGTAGGAATGTGTGTTTCATCTGGAATCTCATGATAGGCATCAACAATTTTCGCTGCAACATGTGGCCATCGGGCCTCTATTTCCTTGAATATAATTCTATTCTTGGTCAGCGAGACTGATTAGGAGGTGAGGAGAGTGAGACAGTGGGTTTTAGGGATATTGTTCAAGATGGTCCAGTTTTCCCAGGTGGTGAGCACCAGTATTGCAGCAAGAATGTTGCAACTCTTGAGGTTTCCTACTTTACTTTTGTCAACCTAGTAATTTGTAACAAACCTCGAAGCGATGGTGTTGTATGCATAAGTACTAGCTCTTACTGTAGGCTATCACTTGGTCAGCTGGTGCAAAATCATTAGGAGCTTAAGCCAACCTATATGAATTCTTAGAAGAAGCTTTTAGCTATGATGAAAGAAAGCTAACTCTAAAGAGGCTATTCTACTTGTAGAACAAGAAAGAAGATTGGAGTGTAAGGCAAACCCTAGCAAACCCTAATTCTTCGAACTAAATCTAATTTTGTAGAAAGAGATGAAAACTAATGAAATGAGTGCCATTGAGTACTGGGAATGTAAATTACATCTATTCAAGCTACTTCTAAAAGGAAATGAGAAAGAAACATTTTTTCTTGGATTTTTGTGTATTTTCTATGGAATTGTTATGCTTGTAATTTATCTGTTTGTGTTGCGGCAGAGATTTGCTGGCGATGGAAGGTGACCATGGGGTTGCAAAGGTGTATGAAGGTGTGGGGGAGTCCTAAGAAGCTTCTGGTAATCTCCTAGATACTTCCTCTGTAATCTGACTTCAAAAAGTCACTTTCAGGAAATTCTACTGGAGGCTGTAGGGGATCTACAGGAGGATCTACAAGAGGATGCTGGTAGTTGTTTTTAGAGGTTTTAAAGGTGTAAAATGGTGGGAAAGGGTAGCTGAAGATTAGAAGGAGGTGTCGAGGTTTATGAAGCTCATGAAGGATGATAAGGGAAGAAAATGATGGTTGGATTTGTTCAAAAGACAAGAGGGAAGCTTATGAGAAAAATGCAGAAATTAGGGCAGATTTGTGAAGGGCTGTGAATGACTTGTGAAACTTGTGAGAAAAAAGATGATGATGGCTGCTTTATTGATGTATTATGAGCAAAGGTGTGTTGTAAGAGAGCTGCAAGTCAAAATACTAAAATTTAGCAAGAAAATAACTAGTTGTACCAAAAAAATAGAACTATCTCTTATGTTAACCTAAAATCTGACCTAGAAGATTAGAATGTTGAATAGTGCTATATGAACAGGAAAGAATGGAAAGAGACTTATTGCAGAAACATAAATGAGCATGGAAAAATGGATCTGAAGCAAGACATTAACCTATGAATCAACTATAACACTAGAAATTGCATGGGGGAAGAAAAACGGTGCTTTTAGTGGCAGCAAGCAGATATTGACCTCAATTCATAATCCCCAAAGGAGGAAAGGAGGTCAGGCTCTGTTGATGGCCTTTTTGTATCTTTAACATACCACTATTTAACCTACTTCAGTAACAGAAATGGAAACAGCTATGTAAACCAACAAAATCAACCTATTCTAATCAAGGGAAAATAAATCTATCTAACATAAATTAATTCATGAACTGAAGAAAAAATAAATAAGTACAGAGTAAGAGGTGTTGGGTAGCTTGGGTTGGGCCCTAACCCAAGAGCTTTATCCCCCTGAAATAACTCAATGCTAGCTCAGAAAATATTTCATCTCCATTATCAAAATAATAGTCACATTACATAAAACTGTTCACAAAAGTAAGCTCGAAATGAGCTGAGCAAGAGTTGCAAAAAAAGTGAGAAAACTTGAATAACATCCAACTAATTACTGAGAACCTAAGCCTTCCTATTTATACAACTAGAACCTCCAACATCTCTCCTAAAATCAAGGAGGCTTGGCTCCCAAGACTAGAGATAGACAACAATTCTTCTTCACTTGCTTGGTTGCCCCTTTGATGCATTGATGTGGCTTCTTGTGCTGCGAGCTTTTTGGAGGAGGATTTGAGGTAGGGAGTCATAAATGATGAGCACACCCTCCTACAAATCCTCTCCCTTGTTTTCCTCAAATATTTGTTGGCAAATGCTCATTAAACCTTTGACTTTGTCTCAAATTTGACCAAAAATCTGCATAAAGCACACATTAGACTTCATGGCATAATGACTAACCCAATTCAGTCTATTAGCATACATATAATAAAAAACATGCAATAAAATAATGAAAATGGTGGATTAAGATGAGTTAGGAGCCAAATGAACCCATATAATTACCCATTTATGGGACTCATCATCACCCCCTACTGAATGTGTTCCTCATCCTCTGAGCAACTAGTCTATCTCCTCATCCTTGATGGCTATGACAGACACCCTGACATCCCGTACTTTTGATGTGAGATCCTCCTTCTTATCATGAAATCCTGCCTTTCTGTCCACCTCTTCCCACTGTTGTCTTTCTTCTTCCTACTTTGTGCCCTCTAGCAGTCCTAGCAGTAGTGGGGGACTCAACTTGAGGCCAATCTAATTGACCTTCAAACTTTGCATAGAGTGCTTGTACAATGGCACTCTCGTCAATGCTTCTTTCATCCTATTTGGGAAGTGATACTCCCTGATCTATAGGTTGTATGGTAGTGTGTTCCACCTTCTCATGTAGGCATGAATGCGGTCATCTCTAAGAAATCTCTCCATGTCCTCAAAATGAGCAATAGCCTGGGCCTAATCATTGATGTACTTAGGGGAACATTGAGGATCAGTTGCAAGTGGCTATTGTGTGCTAATGTGAGCCGTAGGGTCTGATGGCTCTACTCTAATCATTAGGGGTTCATTTTTCTCTTTTGCCATCAACTTTTTGATTTCTGTTGCCCTTTTCTCCTCCTTCTGTCTCTTTCTTCCTTCTTCCCTTCTTGTTCTTCTAAATCACTAGTTGCTTCACAAACCTACTATCATTTTGTTTATGCTTCCTTGGAAAAATAACTATGGAAATGGAGAGAACAATTTTTTTTTTTGAATAAGAATAGACAGACAGAGACATTTTTTTTTTGAATTTCCTCCATGCAACTGTTCTATTTTCTCCTCAAAAGCTAAACCACTATTAGCATATTTCAATATTCAATGGAGGTATGCCAAGAACCTACCCTTGCAGCTCGAGAATTGTCCTAAAAACTGTGTTTTTCCTCTCCAAAACAACTTATTGGCCTTCTTGTACAACTGGCTAGAGGTGCTCCTGTAGGACCTATTACCGCTCCTATAGAACACCGATAGCAGAATGATGGTTGAGAGCAGTGGAGAACAACGGTTTCGAGGCTGGGAGGTGACAAGGAGCTTGCTGCAGCTAAGTGGACAAGGATGGAATGAAAGACAAGGTGATGAGAGTGTTTTGAGGAGGAGTACTTATGGTTGTTTATGGATATTTCCGGTGATGGAGGGTGAGCTGGCCAAGTGTACGTTGGCCCCATTCGGACTGTTGGTCCCCACTACTATGTCATCATGACTTCTCATGACTTATGCCTGAAATCACTTCCCATCATTTGCATCGCAGTTTATACACCCGCCAATACCTATCCTTTGGATTTTCTGTGAGTTGACTAGGCACACATGTGGTGGTATCTCCGAATGAGCACAGTCGACTAGATGAGGGTGGCCAGTTAACTAGCCACCTTTCTTGTCCAACCCTAACCATCTTACTGGCCACCTTTCTTGTCTAACCCTAACCATCTTACTGGCCACCTTTCTTGTCCAACCCTAACCATCTCATTCGTTTATGCAGTTTTGAATTACACAGTTGCAATAGAGGAGAGGGTTATACACTTACCTGCAAGTCGAATGTTCATGTTGCTGTGTTGCTTGGTTCTTTTGCTGCTCCATGCTCATATTCAATTGCTGCATGCCTGTATCCCTTCTGCTATATGATTTTTTTTGTCTAATGTGTGGCTGTTTTTCTTGTGCAGGTATCCTCTGGCTGGATCTAAGCTGCAGGAGTCTACTTCAACCTTCAGATTTGCACCCTCATGCTACTAATGCTAGGTTTTAATGGGATGATGACTTGGTTTGTCCATATCTCCCAAACACTAGACTGGATTGACCTGAAATTTTCTGAGAGTGTTTCCATCATCATTATGCACCTCTCATAGAAACATTTTGGTCAATGGATGCACAGATTTTGAGAAAAACTGAAAATGGATAGAGGTGATGGAGGCTGATTTGTTGGTAACCGTGCACTAGAATTGGCTGAAATTTCTTGGGCATGTTACCATCATCCATATACATCTCCCCATGAAACAATTTTTTAAATGGATTCACGGATATGGAGAAAATGCAAAAATGGGTAAAGGTGATGGAGGCCAATTTCTTGGTAACCGTGCACTGGAATTTGCTGAAATTGCTTGAGCATGTTACCATCATTCATATGCAACTCCCCATGAAACAGTTTTTTAAATGGATGCATGGTTTTCAAGTTAGAGAAAAAACAAATTTCTACTCTATTTATTTTTGTATCAGAGAATCCTGTAGTTTTTGGACAGTAAAAAAAATGAGCTTGGGCTGTAATGCAGACTTGGAAATGATGGAAGAGAAGTTCAAAGACTGCAGAAGGATTTATAAACCCTTTATGAAGCTTCCCTATCCCCAAAACTACTTTTAAAATCCATTTCTAGCTCTTTGTAATTTCTACAGGAGCCTCCTGTAGGAAACACAGTGTTCAGAAAAGAAGCAGAGTGAGGTGGAAATAATATCAAGAATGATGGAGAAAGGTGAGGGAAGGTAGGATAAGTGTTGTTATTAGTTTCAAACATTTCTTGGCACTTGCTACTACTTCCTAAAGTTCTCCTGCAAACCTACAATACAATTGGAAATTCATTTTTCTTTTTCTTTTTCTCTCTCTTTTTTTAAAACAACTAGGGTGCCTCAAGGAGGTTTTCACCCTAATTGCCTACCTTGGGCGCCTCCAATGGAGCTTTTCACCTAGGGATATTATACTCTTTTTATTTTCTCTTCTTTCCAACCCATTGACCGCCTCATGGAGGTTTTCAATCAATGAGCCAATCTGAGGCACCTTCGAGGAGGTTTTCACCTTAGATTTTTATTTTTTCCTCTTATTTTTCATTTTTTCTTTTTTCTCTACCCTACCCTACTTGAAAAAAAAATCATTTTCAAGTATAAGAATACTTCTAATATAGACATGCGCACATCAAGATGATAGACAAAATGATGTGGAGGCTTGAAACGTATGCTTTGACATGTATCTGGATTTGAAAGACCAAATGATTTGACTTTGAAGGGATCAAGCATAGTTGAGGAAGAGAGTATTGCTGCAACTTAATGACTATCTGGAACCATATTTGAATATAGTTGTGATGTCCTTGGTCCTTTTGCTAATCTAGATAATTTTTCATGTCTTCTTCTATCATGACTTTCACATCTTCCTCTTTTTGCTGATTTTTCTCTTGAATACATGGAGGATTTGATGGTAACCATGAAGGAGCTCTCTCCATCTCTGATTCTGATGTCTTCTCTTCATCAAGTGTAGCCCATGGTTCTTTGATCTTCTCTTTTGCATCTTCTTTTGTTGGATGTGGTCCTTCAATGATATCAATATAATCTCTTTTTTTCAATACTCTTCCTGAGCTATGGTGAATATCATTGAGCTCAAGAGGAGTTGTTTGGAAGTGTTGTACCTCAGCATTGTAATTGGGTTGAGCTACTACAATGTGCAGGTTTGGAAATGGTGATTCTCCACTATATACTTGTTGGGCCTGTCTTTTGTTTAGGTTTGGGTTCAGTTGAGCAGGCATTTGGGGTTGCCTTGGTGGAGCAGGAGTCAATGGTTGTGATTGAGCAAGTGGTTGAGGCAAAAGAGTTGGAGGAGAGTTGTATTGAGGCCTCCAACCCTGATGAGATGTATTCCACTGAGGCTGTGGCTGAGAATAGGAGTGAAACGAATGGGTGGCTGGTTGAGCATGATATTGAGATGGGTATGACCAAGGAGGAGGTGTGGACCAGGAAGGATGAGCAGGGGGACCCCAAGAAGGTATGGTAGTGGCTTTATTGGGGTTGTAGTATGCTTGAGATGTCCCTTGCATTCCATGCTAGTATGGTCTAGGTCCATGTGAACTCTTTTGGTTTATGTAATAGATCTATTCAGTGACTCCTTCGACCCCTTGGTATACAGCTTTAAGTCCAGGCAAGGACGGGCACTTATCTGTAGAATGATTTTCTTCACATATTGAACAAACCTTTATAGAGTTCTATGGGCATTCATTCCTAGGATTCCTCTTGGTGTATCTAGGGAAAAAAATGGCCAAAGCCCACTTTACTTCCTCTTGTTTCCTTTTGATATCTAAGGAATCCATTTTTATGGCAAGAATATACAACATCTCATTCTTGAGGTCTTCCAGCATGCTTCCAATTTCACCTTTAATGGATGAATTGGAAAAAAAGGTACTGCTCCCAACATTTTTGTTTTCAACCATTAGCTCTAGAGGAATGTTTTCTTCTTCTTTTTCCCCTATAGGTTCTTCAAATATGTCTGGTTGTTACCTAAGGGTTTTTATTGATTGTAGCCACCGAAGATGAGAGAAGGTTGGATATGTGAAGCAGTGGGGGTGTTAGGAAATTTTTTTCTTTAATTACCTATGTTCCTATGAGGCATGAAAGGAAATCTCTTTTTGGTTGGCTTTTATTTCCTTTTCCCCACACTGATAGTACTTGCAAAACTGAAATTGATTGAACAAAACAAATTGCAACTAACTGAAATGAAATGAAAGCAAGGAAATGACTAATCGACTTTTGTTGAAATGGAAATTGTAGAATTGAAAGGGCTAATCTACTTTTTCTGAAATGGAAATTGCAGAATTGAAATGAAAGCAAGGAAATGTAGGAATTGAAAGAAACAACTACTCTACTTTTGCTTAAATGAACTACTTGGCAGAATGTTGTAGTAGAAAATAGAAGAAAAGTAGTAATCACAAAATACTCTGACGGTTCCCCGCCAATGGCACCAAAAAGTGGTGAGCACCAGTATTGTAGCAAGAATGTTGCACTCCTGGGGCTTCCTACTTTACTTTTATCAATCCAGTAGTTCGTAACGAACTTGGAAGCGACGATGTTGTATGCACAAGTACTAGCTCTTACTACAGACTGTCACTCGGTCCATTGGTAGAAGATCACTATGAGCTTAAGCCAACTTCTATGAATTCTCAAAAGAAGCCTTTAGCTGTGATGAAAAAAGATAACTCTAAAGAGGCTATTCTACTTGCAGAATGAGAAAGAAGACTGGAGTGTAAGGCAAACCCTAGCAAACCCTAATTCTTCCAACTAACCCTACTTTTGCAGAAGGAGAGATGAAAACTGATGAAATGAGTGCCATTGACTACTGAGAAGGTAAATTACATCTATTTAGGCTACTTTTGAAAGGAAATGAGAAAGAAACATATTTTCTTGGATTTTTGTGTATTTTATGTGGAATTGTTATGCTTGTAATTTATCTATTTGTGGTTGTGGCAGAGATTTGGTGGTGGTGGAAGGTGACCTTGGGGTTGCAAAGGTGCAAGAAGGTGTGGGGGAGTCCTACGAAGCCTCCAGTAATCTCCTGGAGACTTCCTCCACAATCAGACTTCAAATAGTCACTTTCAGGAAATTCTACAGGAGGTTGCAGGGGATCTACATGAGGATCTACAGGAGGATGACAAGAGCTATTTTTAGAGGTTTTAAAGGTGGAAAAATGGTGGGAAATGGTAGCTGAAGATTAGAGGGAGGTGTCAAGGTGTTTGAAGCTCATGAAGGATGATTAGGGAAGAATATGATGGTTGGATTTGTTGAAAAGACAAGAGGGAATCTTATGAGAAAAATGTAGAAATTAGGACAGATTTGTGAAGGGTTGTGACTGACTTGTGAAACATGTTAGAAAAGAGATGATGATGCTTGCTTTATTGATGTATTATGAGTAGAGGTGTGTTGTAAGAGAGGTGCAAGTCAAACTACTAAAATTGAACAAGAAAAGAACTAGTTGTACCAAAATAACAGAACTATCTCTTATGTTAACCCAAATTCTGACCTAGAACATTAGAATGCTGAACAGTGCTATATGAGCAGGAAAGAATGTAAAGAGACTTATTGCAGCAACATAAATGAGCATGGAAAAATGGATCTAAAGCAAGACATTAACCTCTAAATCAACTATAACACTAGAAATTGCATGGGGAAAGCAAAACTGTGTTTTTAGTGGCAACAAGCAGATCTCAACCTCAATTCATGATCCCCAAAGGAGGAAAGGAGGTTAGGCTCTATTGATGGAATTTTTGTATCTTTATCATACCACTATTTAACCTACTTCAACAACTGAAATGGAAACAGTTATGTAAACCAACAAAAGCAACCTATTCTAATCAAGGGAAAATGAATCTATCTACCAGAAATTAATTCATGAACTGAATCAAAAACATATAAGTACAAAGAAAGAGGTGTTTGGAAGCTTGGGTTGGGCCCTAACCCAAGAGCATTAGCCCCATGAAAGAACTCAGCGTTGGCTCAGAAAATATTTCATCTCCATTATCAAAATAATAGTCACATTACATAAAACTGTTCACAAAAATAAGCTCGAAATGAGCTGAGCAAGAGTTGCAACAAAAGTGAGAAAATTTGACTAATGTCCAACTAACTACTGAGCACCTAAGCCCTCTTCTTTATACAATTGGGGCCTCCAACAACTCTCCTAAAATCAAGGAGGCTTGGCTCCCAAGACTAGAGATAGACAACATTTCTTCTTCACTTGCTCGGCTGCCCCTTTGATGCATTGATATGGCTGCTTGTGCTCCGAGATTTCTGAAGGAGGATTCGATGTAGGGCATCATAAATGAGGGGACACCCTCCTACATATATTTCCATTGTTTTCCTCGAATATTGGCTGCCAAATGCTCATTAAAGCTTTGAATTTGTCTCAAAATTGACCAAAAATCTGCGTAAAGCACACATTAGACTTCATGGCATAATGACTAACCCAATTCACTCTATTAGCATAAATATAATAAAAAACATGCAATAAACTAATGAGAATGGTGGATTAAGCTAAGTTAGGAGGCCAAATTAGCCCATATAATTACCCATTTATGGGGCTCATCATCACCCCCTACTGAAAGTGTTGCTCATCCTCTGAGAAACTAGTCTATCTCCTCATCCTTGATGGCCCTAATGGAGTCCCTGACATCCCATGCTTCTAATGTGAGATCCTCCTCCTTATAATGGAATCTTGCCTTTCTGTCCACCTCTTCCCACTACTATCTTTCTTCATCCTCCTTTGTGCCTTCTAGCAGTCCTAGCATCAGTGGAGGACTCAACTTGAGGCCAATCCAATTGACCTTCAAAGTTTGCATAGAGTTCTTGTATAGTGGCACTCTCCTCAATGCTTCTTTCATCCTGTTTGGGGAGTGATACTCCATGATCTGTAGGTTGTGTGGTAGTGTGTGCCACCTTCTCATGTAAGCATGAATGCAGTCATCTCCAAGCAATCTCTTAATGTCCTCAAAATGTGCAATAGCTTGGGCCTGATCATTGATGTACTTAGGGGCACTTCGAGGATCATCTGCAAGTAGTTGGTGTGTGCTAATGAGAGCCATAGGGTCAGAGGGCTCTACCCTAATCATCAACGGCTCATTTTTCTCTTTTGCCATCAAATTTTTTATTTTTGTTGCCCTTTTCTCCTCCTTTTGTCTCTTTCTTCCTTCTTCCCTTCTTGTTCCTCTAAATCATCAGTTGCTTCACAAACCTCCTGTCATTTTGTTTATGATTTCTTGGAAAACTGACTATGGAAATGGAGAGAACAACTTTTTCTTTTCTTTTTTGAATAAGAATAGAGAGACAGAGACTTTTTATTTTTTTATAAATTTCCTCCACCCAACAGTTCTATTGTCTTCTAAAAAACTAAACCACTATTAGCATATTTTGATATTCAATGGAGGTATGCCTATAACCTACCTCTGTAGCCCGAGAATTGTGCTAAAAACTGTGTTTTTCCTCTCCAAAACAACTTACTAGCCCTCTTGTAGAACTGGATATAGGTGCTCCTGTAGGACCTGTTACTGCTCCTACAAACGTCGATAGTAGAATGGTGGTTGAGAGTAATGGAGAACGATGGTTTCAAGGCTATGGGGTGACAAGGAGCTTGCTGCAGCTAAGTGGACGAGTATGAAATGAAAGCCAAGGTGGTGAGAGTGTTTTGAGGAGGAGTACTTATGGCTGTTTATGGATATTCCCGGTGATGGAGGGTGAGCTAGCCAAGTGTACGTTGGCCCCATTTGGATTGCTGGTCCCCATTGCTATGTCATCATGACTTCTCATGACTTCTGGCCGCAATCACTTCCCATCATTTGCATCAGAATTTATACACCCGCCACTACCTGTTCTTTGGATTTTTTTTGAGTTGACTATGCACACATGTGGTGGTATCTCTGGATGAGCGCAGTCGCAGAGCTTTCTTGGCACCTGCTGCTGCTTCCTGAAGTTCTCCTGCAAACTTGTAATACAACTGGAAATTCATTTTTCTTTTTCTTTTTCTCTTTTTTTTTTTTCGAAAACAACTAGCGCGCCTCAAGGAGGTTTTCACCCTAATTGCCTGCACTAGGCACCTCCAAGGGAGGTTTTTGCCCAGGGATCTTATTCTATTTTTCTTCTCTCTTCTTTCCAACCCATTGATCGCCTCATGGAGGTTTTCAATCAATGAGCCAATCTGAGGCGCCTCCGACGAGGTTTTCACCTTAGATTTTTATATTTCCTCTTATTTTTCATTTTTTTCATTTTTTTCTTTTTTCTCTACTCTACCCTACTTGAAAAACAAAATCATTTTCAAGTATAAGTGTTGGAGAGGTAAATCCCCTCTACGGATAGAGGCGATCCCTACTAGCCCAAATGGGGTCTAGCAACAATCAAACAATGCTACACTGCAGGTTCCTAGTTGTAATTAACAAGTGGGTAAAAGAAACCTACTTTGATTCCAACGCTATGTTTGTCGAAGAGATGATC
>APFE030693093.1:0-10331 GCA_000404065.3 Pinus taeda | reverse complement strand
TATATATATACATGGTGTTTTTTATTGTATTTTATGCTTCTTATGTTTATGAATTTACATGTTTCGCAAATGTCTGTCTAATACATAGTTAGCCAATGCATCAGTTACAACATTAAGTCTTCTTGGAATGTGATGATAAGTGATGTAATCAAAATCTCTTTCCAATAACTTAACACGTAAATACAACCTTAATATGCGATGGTCTCTGACGGAATATTGTCCATTGAGTTGGTGAACTACAAGCTGTGAATCCAATTTTACAACCAATGAGCGGATTCCGAGGTTAATTGCCTCGGCTAATAATTCAATTACAGTGCTATATTCAGCTACATTGTTCGTTGTGCAACCTAGACACACACCTTGAATGTCTACCAACTCACCATGAGGATCGTAGATCACCCATGCCGCAGACGACAGATTGCGAGTGCTGCGGGAAGCACCATCAGCGAAACCAACGTAAGGTGATCTAGACATCTGTTCAGAAGTAAAAGACACAATAAGCAGTGATCACGCCGGCTCACTAAGACAAGATTCAAAACAAACACGCACACACACAAAACATACTGAAAAAGGCATATGCATGTAAAAATAAATGAGAGAGTGCCTGGACTCAGGCGTAATATTTTTTAAGATATAGCCCGTTACAGGGCCGGTCCAGGGGATTGCCTTCGTAATCGATCAGCTCGTAGGCACCTTTTTGTAGTACTCTTTTTACAATGTAGGGTCCGTGCCACATTGGCTCGAGTTTGCCTGCTCCTAGCTTGTCACTAGCCTGATCGTAGAGCAGCACCAAGTCACCTTCAACGAAAGAGCGAGGATTAACCGAGTTGTCGAAGTGAGTTTTCACTCGCTTCTTTTGAGCTTCTATAGCAAGGGAGGCTAGACGACGTGTCTCATCTAGTCTTTCTAGGTAGAGAAGCCGCTCTTCTGCGGGGGTAGTCTTGGGAAGTAACTCGACGGCTAATTTTAGCGAAGGAATCTCGCACTCAATTGGAAGGGTTGCCTCCAGCCCATATACTAGCTGAAAAGGGGTGAAGCCGGTGGCATCCTTCACTGAGGTCCAGTAGGCCCACAATGCAAAAAACAACATCAAATGCCAATTAGACTTGTGCATGCCGACAGTTCTCTGAAGCATCGTGACCAAGACTTTGTTCACGGCTTCAACCTGACCATTGGCCTGAGGATAGTATGGTGATGAACTATCATGCCTAAGTCCAAGTTGGGTTGTTAATTCGACCATCATGTGATTACGGAAATGCTTTCCGTGATCAGTGAAAATGGCTTGTGGAACTCCAAACTGAGAGATAACATGGTTGAAAATAAACTGCGCTGCTGTGTGACCATCTTTGGACAATGTGGGCATCGCCTCGGCCCATTTTGTAAAGTAATCGACAGCAACGATGATGTAACCGTGCCCCCCGGCTGAGCGAGGGTTACATGTCCCATAATCGATGCCCCACTTAGCAAAGGGGCCAATGGTCACAACGGGGTGCAGAGGGGCAGCAGGAGCACGCATCTTCTGCTGGTATATCTGGCATTCGTGGCATGAACGGACGGTGAGAATGCAGTCCTTAAAGATGGAAGGCCAGAAGTAGCTAGCACGAAGGATTTTTTGTGTGGTAGCGTATCCAGACATGTGACCGCCACAAGCACCGGAGTGGCAGTCATTTAGAACTCTTTCAACTTCTTCGAAGGTGAGACACCGACGAAGAACTGAGTCAACCCCAAGACGGTATAGGGTGTCCCCAACTATGCGATATGGCTGAGCTTGGTGACGGATCCGCTGACGAGCATCTTTCGAAGTCTCGGGGCGGAAGGAGGATGTCTGTAAATAGACGATTATGTCCCCATACCATGGATCGAGGGTGCTGATCAGGAAAAGAGTTTCATCTGGAATCGATTCCTCTATCTGCGAGGAAGCAGCGGCGGATGGCAAGGAGCATAGCAGTTCAGCAAAAACCAGTGATTTCTTGGACTTGGCTACAGTAAATTCCAAGTTGAACTCTTGGAGGATCACGATCCACTTTGAGTACTTGCCCCCCAGCAATTGTCGTGAGAGAATATATGTCATGGGGTTACAATCAGAAATCACTGTAGTAGTACGCAACAGAATGTAGTGGCGGAATCGTTGGACAGCGCAAACCGCGGCGAGAGCCAACTTCTCGACATATGCGTATCGAGTTTCCGTGTCTAATAAGTTGCGACTAATATAGTAGATGACATGCTCGATGCCATGATCGTCGTCCTGAACCAAAACCATGCCGATAGTAGTATCAGCAGCAGCCAAATAGAGCGTATAATCATGATGGTAATTCAGAGGCTGCAACAAAGGGGCGGAAACCAGGAGAGTTTTGAGATGAGAAAATGACTCCTCGGCTATGGCATCCCATCGGAATGGGGTGTCACGCTTCAGTAACTGGGTGAAACCCTTTGCTACTTCGGCATAGTTTGGTATAAATCGTCTTAGAAAATTTGCTTTTCCCTGCAGACTTTGTAATTGCCGCAAAGTTGCAGGGGGAGGAAGATTCACGATTGCTTGGACTTTTAGAGGATCCAGACGGATGCCCTCTCGGGAGATGATAAACCCGAGTAGTCGGCCTGATTCTACGCAAAAGACACATTTATGTGGATTTAAACGAATATTATAGTGTCTGCAATGAAGAAAAATTTCGCGGAGGTGCGATGGATGGTCTGCACGTTTAGCTGAATGAGCCAGGAGGTCATCCAGATACAGCTGTACGATGTGTCTTATATCATGAAAGGCATACGACATCGCACGCTGAAAAGTAGCACCGACATTTTTGAGGCCGAAGGGGAGCTTTTTATAAGCAAAGGTGCCCCAGGGACAGATGAAGGTTGTCTTATGTTGATCTGCCGGAGCAATGTTGATCTGGTTGTAACCAGAAAAACCGTCCATGAACGAATAAATGTCGCTACCCGCACACTCATCGATGAGTTGATCAATAAATGGAGTGGGGTAGTTGTCCTTTGGACATGCTCAGTTGATATCACGGTAGTCAACGCAGACACGAATGGTGCCCTGCTTTTTATCGACAGGGACAATGTTTGAGACCCATTTTGTTAGTGGGATAGGATAGATAAATCCTGCCTTAAGAAGCTTTTCCACCTCTGCCTTGATGGCTGCCGCCTTGCGGGGGTGCACGGGACGCAAACGCTGGCGAACAGGTTTGGCCCCAAGATACATTGGGATCTCGTGCACGACTATAGACGGATCAATACCGGGCATCTCTTCATATGACCATGCGAAAGCATCACGAAATTCATGAAAAAGAGCAATGTAGACTTGAATCTCCTCCGGAGTGCAAGTCACTCCAATGAAAATATTCTCGACGATCCCTGGTTTGATAGAGATGTCGATTGGTTGAGTCTGCGTGATGTTCCCTAGATTGCCTTCTAACGTTGTATGATAGATTTGAATCGGCGTCTGAAGGGGTTGAGAAGGGAGACATGAGGCAAACCGCGCGAGGCACAGTAATGTTTCCTAGGAGGTAGGGAGAAAGGAAGAACGGTGGTGGAGAGGGAACCACGGTCGTTCATCCAAAGACATCGTCTCTATAATTGCCTCATCGGAAGGAAATGTTTCCTTCAATGGATCCGAAGAGGTGTATTCTCCTACCCAAGGCAGAAAATCATCTGAGTCAAGCACCCCACTCGAGACGGTGGGTTCCGCATAAGAAGCCGATGCAGCGACATTTTCGATGTAGTTGAGCTCGGCTGGGCTCAACGGCATCTCCTCGCCCCAAGATTCTATCTGGTCGATGGATGGGAGGATCCAGGGGTCAGAACGAACCGAGATTATCGAGATCGAGGCAAAGTTGGGAGGTGGGAGGGAAAAAACACCCATAAGGGCGGGTTCTTTAAAGAGCCCGACTCCCACATTTTCATAAGACATGGAGGTATGCTCAATGAAGGGTACGTTTCCCTCAGAAGAGGAAGTGAAAAACGAGAGTTGATCAACCGTGACAATTTTCCCTTGATGGGGAAAGTGAATGACACGAAAGAGAGACGAAGCTACAGCACGCATAGCGTACGTCCAGCTTCGACCCAGAAGAAGATTATATGTAAGACTGGCATCTACAACTTCAACTTCAACTTCTATGGTCTTCCCTTCTAAGGTGATCGGTAGCCGTTGAAGGATACCATACAGACGAGATTCTCTCCCGTCGAATGCTTCCAAGGTCGTCGGGGACTGACTCAAGGTCGCAAACCTGGTGGCTTTCCAACATGCAACAGACATGATGCAGGTCGAGGCGCCTTCATCAATAACTGTACGATGGATCATTTTAGAATTGATGACGACTTGTATAAGGAATGTGATCTGATGAGGCAGTCGCGGCACATGACTCTCGAGATCAAAAGTGATTAAATCCGAGTCCGCTGGGTCTATGCCACTGATGGCCGATAGCAAGGACTTCCTCTGGGGGGGGCAGCTCTGAAGGACTTCTAATGCGGACATGGCAGACGGAGCCTGCGCTAAATCCTCCACGATGCTGTAGTGCTGGGCAGCACGAGCATTTGGGTTATAGGAAGACCTCCTAAGTACCCCTTTGGGAGGGGGTCGGATTGTCGTCTCGGTGCTCGACCTCTCGATATGGAGTGGGCCAGAGCTGGACGGAGTAGCACTTGAGGGAACCTCTGGCTCCTTCCCTGCAGATGACGGATAACCCTTAGCTCAAGTAGGTACATGGATCGGAATAGTTCCAGCCATGAAGACCTGGGAATCGAAAGGAGAGGACGAAGAAGGATCAACAACCATCTGGGTCTGCTGAGAGGGAAAGGGTTCTTTCAAAACAGCAGGGATCCCTTGAGCACCTTTCAACAACCGACTAACTTCGGCCCACCTAGGGCAGTCCTTAGTATAGTGGTCTTCCTCACAAATGAGGCACGGGTACTTAGGCTTACGCTTAGCACCTTCCTCACCAGGAGGTTTAGATGATCCCTGCTTGGGTTGATCGGGTTTATTCTTCCCCTTTCCTTTTTCCTTTTTCTTACCCTTCGAGGCTTTGCCTGCTGTAGAAGACTGAACGGCATTCACCTCAGAAGTATTACCAAGAATAACAATGCCCTGGGAAGAGTTCTCATTGGGTGAACCAGATTTCTGCTTCCCAGAGTTGGATGACTTTTTAGGGGCCTGGGCTACAGAGCCAATGACTCCATCAACAGATGGCTTGGGCGGAGCCTTGGATGTGCCGGGCCTAGGGGCGTCTGGCAAATAATCATACAAAGTACCAGACTGAGAATAAACTAAGTCTAAGTACTGAGCGCGCGCGATCGCTTGCTCTTTAGTTACACATGCCCCCATAGCGATGTCCCTTGCAATCTGGGGGACAAAAGAGGTTGTAAACCAGTCGGTAAGGAGGAAATCAGGTATCCAAAACTTGATTAACCTGCGACGCCTTCTCCATTCATGAATATGATCAGAGATATGTGTCGCAGTACTCTGCTTAAGAGACGTAAGGAGGTGAGTCCCCGTCTCATACCGAATGGGTAACTGAAAGTGATTCAAGAATGCCATAGCCAGCGAATTGAAATCATGGAATGACGCACGAGACAATTCGATATACCATTTTGCTGCCGAATCTGTGAGAGTCCTTTGAAAAAGGAAAAGTCGGATCGAATCATCGAGCCATGAATTCGACGAACACCATAAGTGATACGTCATGACATGGGCCTGAGGGTCCTCTCCGGCCTTCCCATCAAATTTGGGACAGTCACTTGGAATTTTAGTTGGAACTGGTGGCCACTGCGGATCATGCAGAATGGGATCATTTGTCAACTTTGACACATTAGGCAGTTCCAACGTGGCTAGGAATAGTAATTGAGGATTAAACGACATCTGCGGCGGATATGAGGTGGAACCAGAATTCCACCCTGCTCCAGGTAGCCCCCATTGTCCTTATCCTGATGGACTAGGTCCGTAAGGGCCTTGTCCATAAGGGGTTTGTCCGTAGGGTTTGTTCCCGGAACCAGGTTGCTGGTTCTGCCCCCCAGCGCCCCATTGGTTACCATATTGACCAGCAGGTTATTGATAATTCGGTTGAGGATTACCCTGTGGTTGTTGGTAATTCTGATAAGGGACTTAAGGATTCTGTCCCTGGGGCTGCTGGTAACCGTACTGGGCCTGTGAAACAGGCGGCACTTGATATCCACCAGAATGCATGGGCTGGGATTGGTACCCGCCCGAATATGGAGGCTGGGCCTGAGGCTCGCCAGAGTACGGAGGCTGGGATTGGTACCCGCCTAAGTACGAAGGTTGGGATTGGTACCCGCCCGAGTAAGGAGGTTGGGATTGGTGCCCACCTGAATACAGGGGTCAGGATTGATACCCACCTTGATATGGATGCTGGGATTGGAACCCACCTGAAAGAGGAGGTCGGGATTGATACCCGCCTGCATTCTGAGCCATCTAGCTGGAGGGTCGTACTGGTTGAATTGGGGGTGGCCTCATTCGTCCAGCAGGTCGAGCTTGCTAGTTGAGGGGTGGCCCTTGTGCAACCGAAGTTTGCCCTTGGTGACCAGAGGGTTGCGGGGTGGTAGGCCGGCCTTGTTGCATGGAAGGTGGGCTCCCTTGCACAGAAGGGTTTCCTTGCTGGTTTACGGGTTGGCCTTGTTGCCCGTGAGGTTGTGCCTGGTTCCCGTAGGGTTGCTCCGAAGGGTAGCCTTGTTGGGTACCTGGTTGACCTTGTTGGGCATTGGGTTGTCCCGAGTTTCCTGAAGGTTGCCCAAAATAAGTAAACGCCGGACCACTAGAGACCGAAGGTTTTCCTTGATGAGGTTGTCCTTGTGGGCCTCCTTGCTGACCAGGGTAGTTTTGACGTGTAAACTGTTGCCCATAATTAGGCTGCACGTAAGGTTGCTGACTTTGGTAAGGTGGTCCTTGCTGTCCTTGTCCTGGATAGTATACCCTGCCACCATATGCGGTGGTGCCCCTATCCACGTTCAACGGAACGGAAATCTCATCAAAAGGAGTTTGAGGTAGGGAGGTGTACAAACGATGATTCTGGGCATCGTAGTACGACCTTGACTGTCTAGGTTTTGGACATTACGCAAGTATTCATAAAATGCTTCCTTTTCTGTCATATGCTCAAAAGCAGGAGGAGCATCAGTTGCAGGGTGCACAACTCTAGAAGAAGGAGACGGTTCTCCACTCTGCGTTGGACCTCGAGACGGGCCCGCGGTAGAAGTGATAGCGGATGAAGCTGTGACCGCACTTACAACTGGAGTTGATACTGCGACACAAACGGTCGGGTTGGTGGGGACTGCCGTAACGGCAGTATGAGGGGCTTGGGAAATAAATGATCTTGTGGTAGGGACGACGTTTTGACCCTCAGAAAAGAACCGGTGAGCATCCCGCAATGACCTGTAATGCCTTGGCACTGTTTTCCCAGAGGATGTGACGGTGTAAGGCGTGGTGGTAACAGGGGATATAACGGGGGATGTTGCTGGAATGGGAGTATCTATATCCGACATAATGGTCGGGCCACTAGACACTGGAGAAGCGTCGCCCATATCGGATGAAGCCATCGAAATGGAGTACCGACAGGGGTGGCCGGATGAGACTCGTCAGAGGGTTCCCAAACAGGGTTGTAAAAGAATTTGTAAAGATCGTCTCCTGGAGCTCGAGAATTCAACGGTTGTATGCTCGGAACGATGGGAAGAGCGCCACAAACCGGAGTTTTGCGGGCAACAGAAGATGGGGACCCTGCTTCACTCGGGATCGAGGATGGAGTAGATGGATTTGCCAGGATGTCCCAACAAAGACCCTAAAGAAGCTAATGATAAAACCTACTCAAACTAAACGCATATAAGATCTAACCGGGAAATATTATCGTGGCCAAATGAATTTTAAGACGCAGGAACAAAACTTGACCTTTTCATGTTTCGAGAGTCGAGAAAAGGATGAAAAGATGACTCTATCTACTTCGAATGTTTAATGAGCACAAAGTGACAAGACGCTCACTTACACTTTTTCTTTTAGAGAGTCTGAAAAGGATCAAAAGCGACTACTCTGGAAGTTCTAGGCAAAAGGTTTACCAAGAAACCCGTAAAACTGCTTATACACCTTGGCAATCATATGAGAACCAAGGACTTCCCGTACTGCAGTCAATCTTCCCGAATGTTGTGTTCGGTGCGTTATGGTTTACAAGGCGGCATACTCGGCTTCCTATGGATAAAGGATGCAAGCCTAATGGAGTCTCCCCATATATACGCGACGGTACGTGGGAGCCCAATCCGTACTAGCATTTATCATTTCACCGTGGAGGAATCACCCAACCACTCAACGTTAAGCTACTAGGTTTAAAGACGCTGGAACACGTCTCTAGCCTAGACCTCTAGATGTTCTCGTTAAGTTCCAATGCGTTTTTAGATAAATTTGGTTTATTTTACAGTTGATCTTAAATTAGGTTTGAGTTTCAGGTCCTACCGTATGATCTCTCAAAAACACCTAAATGCAACTATATGCCAAAGATCATCATTTTGTTCGATGAATTCTAGCTATAAAAAAGTTAAGGATCTTTCAAACAAACAAAACGAATTCAAGCAATCACGCAACTTAATGCAACTAACAGCAAGGAAATAACTTTTCTTTTGAAAGCACAAAATAACGAAATGCTCTTTTCCTTTCAACTATTAATGCAAAAGACACTAGTTTGCTCTACTTTTTCAATGACATAAAAGTTCTCTTAAAATGAATTAGAGAGATAGCAACACTAAGTGAAAAGCTAAATCACTCAATGCACACACAAGACAATTCCCAAATCACTAAAACCAATTTCCCAAATCAAAGGAAAACAAAGGCTTATGAGCTATGTAATCTAAGCTCAACAAGACAGCGAGGAATTCAAAGGAGGAAAGCAAACCGCTTGGAACACAATCAATCACTTTCAACAATCACCAAACAAACGTGAAAACAAAAACGAAGTCGGCTAGTCAACCAAGAACACAAGATCCCGAACGGGAGGCTAGACACACACGACCACTAGATGCCCTAGGGTTTGAGTGTGAAATCAATGGAGAAAAGCGAACACTCGAAGGAAGAGAGTCCACAACCAGACAAACAACGGTCTGACACACTTCAACAATCGTAAAAAGTCAAGACAAAACATAAACCAAGCGACGAGAGCAAAAAAGGAAGGCTTTGCGAAAATTGAAAACAAGCAACAAACGAATTCTAGTGGAACGAGGCTTCGCAAGCAAGCGAGTCACAGCTTAAACAAAACTATCAAGCCAAAAGCCAAGTGGAAAAAGCAGGGGACAGCTAAACCAAAAGGCTCAGTAGGTCAATTTGGACAAAAAAGAGTTTTACAGGATCAGCGCGGGTGACCCCTTAGCAACAAAGCGATGACAGAAAAAGGTCTGTAGCAACTTTGCGCTGTCAGCGCGGAAGGACATGGATAAAGGGCGCTAGCCCGAAAACTAGGTCAGCGCGACTGTTAAATGTATACACGCGATGACATAGACAACAAAGAAGACACTATGCGATGTCAGCACATCTGTTTCAAAATAAAACGCGCTGAGGCTGAAAAACAAATAAAATCGAACCAAAAACCCCCAAACCAAGGCAATAGGCTTTCAAGGCAACTAAAGGAGTCCCCAGGATGAACCAGGAAACAAATCAATCAACAAACCAATCCCAAAACTTTGACAAAGAGGCAAGAATCAAAATCAAAACAAAGGTGACATACAAAGAGACAAGCAAGCCCTCCCCAGCGGAGTCGCCAAATTGTTGGAGAGGTAAATCCCCTCTACGGATAGAGGCGATCCCTACTAGCCCAAATGGGGTCTAGCAACAATCAAACAATGCTACACTACAGGTTCCTAGTTGTAATTAACAAGTGGGTAAAAGAAACCTACTTGGATTCCAACGCTATGTTTGTTGAAGAGATGATCCTCTCGCTCCTTCGCTCCAGCCGATCACAGTCCTCCACTATCCTTGTGGACGGACACCTGCACAAGCAAAGAGAGAACAAACACAAGCGTAAAATCTACTAAAAACAACTATGTATCAGTCAGGAAGGATATAATTTACATTAATAATTCATAGGACAAATGGAAATGGAACCATAAGAGTAGTCATCTATCTTTATTAATCAGAAAATAGAGTAAGGTACAACCGAAGTCCTGACGCTGAGTCCTTCTCTAGAGGGTCCAGCCAGCATGTCTTCCAAGCATTCACCTTTGAAGCAATCTCCCAAGTCAAAGAGGTCTCTCTCTCACATACAAGGCAACAAGCTCATGACCTTCCTCAAGCTCAAAGCAATCCTCACACAACACACAAAATGCCTACAAAGAGCAGCACTAATGCACTA
>APFE030693086.1:89868-114272 GCA_000404065.3 Pinus taeda | reverse complement strand
GAGGTTGAATTTTGATTTATCATCATTGTTATCCTATCTTTAATGGATTCTGAAGGTTCCAACAAGTTTTGGGCAGAGGTCGGGATTTTGCAGTAGAAAAGTGGCTCAAATCTCAGGATTTATGGTAAATTAGAGCATTACCCTAGGGACTAACACTTTTGGCTAAGGGATGGAGCGCATCATAAATTTCCTGGCATGTGCCTAGGGGACATTATTGTGGCCTAAGTTGGCCAAAAATTCAATAGGACCTAGGGGCAAGCTGTCTAAAGTGCTTGTTTCATTCCTGTGGGTCCCGAGCCTGATGTTGGATGACTGTGTATTATGACTTCCTTAAGGTCACATAGGTGGTCGAATTCCATCATAGTAGCCTCTCATCTCATGATTACCTTGGTTGGCATGGTTACTTTGGGTAGACCTAGGAGGGGGTGTTACGATTTTTTTCTGATGAGCTTAATACGAAATTAAGAACCGTAACAATGTTGTACACAAGGATGTTAATTATAAAACATGGAGATTGTAATCATGCAAATTTTGTGTAGAGTTCATGGGAATCTTTGTTCCTTCACACCTTCACACTCTACACAATATAAGGTTTAACTTAAATAAATAAATTCATTGATTTAGTTTTTGCAAAGTGCGAAGGTGTAGAGGAATATTTATTCCTTCACACCTCCACACTTTGCATAATGTAACATTGAGATTAAAGAAATAAATGCAGCATGAATGGAGGTGTCTTTACCATGCATATGGAAATGATCTTCAAGAATATAATGTTTATTTTTGATCACACAAACTTTGTTCCTTCGTGATGGAAAGGAAGAGGAGGAAATTGTTGGCATTATGATACACGTGTTTTCCTTGATGGAAACTCACTCACAGGTCAATTCAATTTTTGGTAAAAGGCAACTCACACAACAACAGATATATTTAGAGGCTAAAGGGCAATGTTACAGATGAACGGGAAGAGGGAACTAAGGTCTACTGATCAGAATAAAGAAGGTAAAGGAAAAAAATGTTACACGCTGGTCCACTTAGTCAAAACAACATATACATGTTGTTCCACATAACAAAAAGAGCGTATACGTATACACACACTCCCATAGAAAAAAAGCATGTACATGATTGGAAAACCTAGGTTTTCGTCCAAGGTATTTGGTCCGTGGTATTGACCCTAGGTATTTGGTTCGAGGTATTTGGTTCGTGGTATTAACCCTAGGTATTTGGTCTAAGGTATTGGTCTTAAGTGGTTTTGGTCCAAAGTATTGACAAAGGACCTAAAGCTATATAAGGAGGAGAAGATCATAAGGCCAAGAGTGCAAGTGTATGGGTTTCTAAGGAATACTTCTATCTGAAGTATATTTATGTTGTAGGGGCTATGTTTGTGATTTGATCTAATATACTTTGTGCACCTTGAATTCAATATTGGATCACGATCATGAGACCTGAAGTGACTTATTATTGGATGATCTGATTGGGCTAGATCTGACTCTGTACACCTATTTAATTCTTTAAATGTCGTGATCTGGGTTTGTTTGAAGCTCAGAAGTGCAACAAAGTTATGAGATGATATTTGCAGATATGTACACTGGTTTGTCTCTTGAAAGGCACGTGTACATGCAGGTTATACTCTTCAAAATAGCGTGTACAAAAGAAAAGCTTCCTTTTCAGATCTGACTGATCTATTTGATCAAATTCTGTTGTTTTACTATTGTCTGTCAATGAAGTCTTATTAGATTTGAATGTAAAATTGAATGCATAAGGAGGATGGTACTTGATTGATTTATTGTATAAGTGAGAAGAAGTGATCTCTGTCATTGGCTATGTAAAGCTTTGTATGATGGTAGTAGATATTCAGTATATTGCTGATTGGTAGAGACTTCATTCAAAATTTTATGTTTGCAGTAGTTTTGAAGGTATATGCAGGTTTCATTAACGGAAGTAGCGTATACGTGCAGTTTACGTTCATCCAAGTAGCATATACACTCTGATGCATGGTTTTTGAGGTTACAGCTGGTTCTGTATGATGATGTAGGTTTCTGGGTTCAACACAATGTTTTGGTTTTAGTGATCTGATTTTTCAGATTAACTAAATGTTGGTTGATGCAGTTTAAGTTTAAAAGTTTTCATGGGTCCAGTATGAAAATTGGATGAAACACAACCTTCATATTGTGGTGTTGTGATCCAAGACTATCCAGTCTGAAAATTCATGAAACATGGTCCCTAGAGGAAGAAAGAAGGTCGTAGCCTTCTGTAGGTTGGCACCTACGTAGTAGTAAACAAATTGGATTGTACAAGAGCTAAGGGGTTGCAGCTCCCTTTCCAGTAGAAGCTATAAAACGAGAGAAGTTGTAGTCTTCTGCAGGTGGGTGCCTGCGTACTGGTATGAATATGCACCAGTACAGGATTGTAAACATATTTTCTTATTATTAAAATAAGACAGAGATGACAGCAGCAGGTGGTTTTCACCCACATCGGGTTTCCACCTTGAATCTTGGTGTTCATGTGTGTTGCTTATGTGTGATGATTTATTCTGCTTTTACTGCACTATCTAATAAGTTACTGATGTACTGGTTTAAGATCAACACATGATAAATTGTCTAAATCACAAGTTCTCTGGATATATGCTAGTTTCTCTAATCACAATTGTGTGTACATGCTAGTTCACTTCACTAAAGTAGCATATATAAATATGTTTGGGAAATAAATATATTGATCTGGTAATATTGATTCACCCCCTTCTCAATATTATTTCCAACAATTGGTATCGAAGCAGGTCCTTCAGAAGAAGCTTGATCGTTGTAAGGAAGATCTTTTAAGATGAATAATGATGAAGGCATGGGATCCATCACACGACC
The DNA here is from genome assembly GCA_000404065.3 of Pinus taeda. Classification (NCBI taxonomy): domain Eukaryota; kingdom Viridiplantae; phylum Streptophyta; class Pinopsida; order Pinales; family Pinaceae; genus Pinus; species Pinus taeda. Next base: position 111,417 of record APFE030693086.1, on the reverse strand, counting down.
AATCTTCAATGGGAGGAACTTAGTATATTGGAAAATAAGAAACAGAGCCTATCTACAATCACTTGGAACTGATGTTTAGGAAATTGTGGAAGGAGGATATCAATTTCCAGCAGCAATTCCTATAGACTCTGTAGGTAAGAAGCTATAGAAAACTAATGCCAAAATAGTCAATACATTACTAGGAAGTCTGTCAGAATTAGAATTTGTCAAGGTCATGCAACTCAAGACAACCAAGGAAATATGGGACAAAATCATTCAAAGCTATGAAGGAGACTCTCAAGTAAAATGTGCTAAGCTTCAAACTCTCAGAATTCAGTATGAAACTCTTAAGATGCATAAAGATGAGCGTGTAGCTAGTTACTTTTTATGTATAGATGAGATTGTAAATTGTATGAAAAATCTGGGTGAAGAAATAAAGCAAGTTACTTTAGTTGAGAAAATTTTGAGATCTTTGTCTTCTAAATTTGAGTCAAAAGTGTCTTCCATAAAAGAAAAACAGGATCTCCAAACTGTCACTATGACTCAACTTCATGGAATTCTAATTGCCTTTGAAATGAGAAAAGGAGGTCCATCAAATATGAGAGAAGTCACATTTAAAGCATCATCAAATGGAAAAGAAAAGGAAGAGAACAATGAATCAGGACACATTTATGAAGAAGAAGATGAGGTAAATTTTGTGAAGAAGCTTCAACGAGGTTCTGGAAGGTTTAGAGGTAAGCTACCTTTCAAATGCTTTGCTTGTGGCAGAGTCAGTCATTATGCTGCGAAATGTCCTCATAAAGATAAATCTGAAAAAGAGAAGGAATATGAAAAAGGCAATAGGAAACAGGTTGTGAATAGAAGGAGTTACTATACGCATGAAAATAGTGATGGTTTATCTAATAGTGATGAAGATGAAACTGAACAAGATTATAGACTTCTCATGGCCTATGACAATGATGATTTTTTGGATTAATTAGAAGAGGAAGACTTTCATTAAGAAATCACTAAACTCAAGATCTGTTTAGAATAAAAGAATTTGATCATAGATACTCTGACACACCAACTTGTTGAAAGAGAAAAACACAATGAAAATCTAGAATGTGAAATTCTGGGTCTAAGAAAAGATCTTGAGAAGTCAAAATATCTCAATCTTAGATTTGCTAAAGGATCAAAAGCTTTAAATGAAATTATAAAAGTTCAGCGTTCTCCTCTGATAAAGAAAGGTCTTGGATATACTGAAGAATCATCTCAATCACAGAAGCCGTCAACCTCCACCAGAAGCTATCCTGATGCAACAAAGACTAGTGAACAGTATGTCAATCGTCAAAAAAGGCCTAAAACCCATTATCAGGTAAATCATACTCAATTTACTCCAAGGATGAATATCAATAGAATCCACAACCAAAAGGTAAACAATGTTAAAAGATTCAATGGTCACAGAAACTTCTTTAATGGGCAATGTTTTTCATGTCATAACATTAGGCACAAGGTTACTCAATGCAATGCTTACAAAACCATCATGACTAGAGAAGCACGAAAACAAAGGAATGTAACAAGAATCAAGAAAAGTTACTATAATAACTTTTCTCCTCTTGAAAATGAAATAGAATGCTCGATTTGCAACAACTTTGGTCATGAAGAATCTAAATGCAGGAGCAAATTTCGGCGAACACTTCAAAAGGAGCAAATGCCATTAAATCCCAAGATATGGAGAAGGAAGGAATCTCAATCAGAAAGATGTGGCATAGCCTTGTATGCAGAAGGACAAGAAAATTAGTGATACATCGACAGTGGATGCTCGAAACACATGACAGGTGATAAAGAGAAACTTCACTCATATAATTCTTTAGAAAACGAAAAGAATGTCTCATTTGGAAATGGCACTCTAGCGGTCATTAGAGGTAAAGGTTCTATTTTCTTGAAAGAAAAGGTTAAAGCTGGAAATGTTATGTACGTAGATGGTTTAAAGCATAATCTATTGAGTGTTAGTCAAATGTGTGATCAAGAAAATGAAGTGGTTTTTCAATCAAATGGACGTGTTGTTCGTGAGCTTGATACAGGAAAGATCGTGATCAAAGGTATAAGAACTCCAAATAACTTACAAATACTCAAAGGAGGACAACAACAATGCTATCTAAGCAAAAAAAATGAAAACTGGTTGTGGCATAGAAGATTGGGACATCTAATATTTTCTCAAATAAGAAAAGCATGCAGGATCAAGGCAGTTTGTAATCTTCCAGATATCAGCATCCCAGAAAATACCAGATGTAAACCATGTCAAATCGGTAGGCAAACTAGAGCTCACTATATTGAAAAGGAAGTGTCAGTAAGTAAGCCTCTTGAACTTATCGATACTGATTTATGTGCACCAACAAGGAAAAAGTAACCTTGTGGAGAAGAATACTTTATTCTGTTTATTGATGATTTTTCCATAATGTGTTGGATAGGTCTTCTAAAGCATACATATGAAGCATTTGAAAAGTTTAAATCCTTCAAAGCTTTGGTTGAAAATGAATCAAATCGAAAAATCAAATGTCTCGGATATGATCGAGGGGGAGAATTCATATCAAATGAATTCTTTGAATTTTGTGAGCAACATGGAATAAAAAGGCCATTCTCAACCGCAAGAACTTCTCAGCAAAATGGTGTGGTAGAAAGGATTAAAATAACAGTTCAATAAATGGCTCGAGCTATGCTAGATGAATTTGGAAATCCTGCATTCATCTAGGGTGAAGCTGCATTTGTTGCCATGACTATTCTAAACAACGCAAATCTTCGGGTAAATAGCACTCAAAATCCATATGAATTTTGGTATGGTAAGCCTCCTACTGTAAAATACTTTAAATATTTTGGAAGCAAATGTTTTGTGAAAAGGAATGATGAAAAAATTGGTAAGTTTGAACCCAGAGAAAATGAAGGTATTCTTCTTGGTTATTCTTCCAGAAGTAAAGGATACAAATTGTATAATAAAAGACTTCGGAAAATTGTTGAAAGCATTGATGTTGTAGTTGATGAAGCACGCATAAGTCTAGAACAGAAGAAATCAACAGAGGAATATGACAATGAGGAAGATGGGGATTACATTCCCGCATCAAATCAAAATGTTATTGAAGAAGAAACCAATGAAGCACCAGAAGAAGATACATCAGATAGGAAAAAGACTCCATCCATGTATGTTCAGAATAATCATCCAGAATCTCAAATTCTAGGAGAAAAAGGGTCTGGAGTAGATATAAGAAGAAATCTTACAAGAACCTCAAGTTATCTAGCATTACTATCCTCCACAGAACCTCATAATGTAAATGAATCCTGCAAATATGAATGTTGGGTCAAGGCCATGGATGAAGAATTAGATCAAATTGAAAATAATGATACTTGGGAGTTAGTTCCTAGAACTGATGATAAAAATACTATAGGAACAAAATGGATATTTAAGAATAAACTGAATGAAAATGGAGAAGTTATTAGAAACAAGGAAAGACTTGTTTGCAAAGGGTATTCCCAACAAGAAGGTATATATTTTGAAGAAACTTGTGCACTTGTTGCCAAACTTGAAGCCATAAGGATGTTTCTTGCTCTTTCTAGTTTTCGAAAGTTCAAAGTATATCAAATGGATGTAAAGCAACCTTTCTTAATGGATATTTAGAAGAAGAAGTTTGTATTGAATAGCCAAAAGGATTCATTCTTGGAAATGATGAAAAACTTGTATATAGACTCAAAAAGGCTCTCTATGGTCTGAAACAGGCTCCAAGGGCTTGGTATTACCACCTTGAAAATGATAAATTGCTAATTATTGTTGTTTATGTTGAGGATATCATTTTTGGTAGCAATGAAGAATCCATGAGTCAAAATTTTGCTTCAGTAATGCAGCAAGAATTTGAAATGTCATTACTTGGTGAACTTACTTATTTTCTTGGTCTATAAATTTAGCAATGAAAAGATGGTATCTTTATCTCACAAACCAAATATCTAAAGCAGATCTTGAAAAAGTATGGAATGGAAGATTCTAAACCGGTATGTGTGGAGCGCCTGGAAGGTATGCTTTTTGAATAATAATCTAGTGGTTTTCTAATAAGTTTCCTAATCTTTTCTGCATTATAAGTCTAAAGAATAAAAGGGTTTTGATAAATTATGTGAAAATGGACAAAAGAAGCTCAAACACCAATAATCGATGTTTTCTATGCAGAAGGACGCGGAAACAGGGGATTATCAAGTAGAAACAAGAAGCAAAGGGAAAGCAACTACTGTCCCAGCGCTAGGGAACCGGATGTGGATGCGATCAAGCAAAATTAGAGCTGAATGATCCAGGAAGAGGACGTGGGATGCCAAGATGGAGAACGCAAGAAAGGAACGAGAAAAACTGAACAATTAGCGAATCCCTCAGGATCTATGATCCTGAGGGGTCGCTGCTTTAGCTTATCTTTTGTATCTAGATATCTCCGTTGTTTCTGTTATATAAAGATACCACGCCATTGAGCGTGGGGGATCGGTTGTTGTAATTACAGGGTTCGAAACAGCTTTGAGCGTTAAGTTTTGCTAAGACTTGATTTTGTATCTTTTGTTAATGCAATCAATATAAAGAACTTTGTGTTCACTTCGTTTCTGCATCTGAAGTAGCTTCAAGCGGTGTACCATTGGTAGCCAAGGGCCTAGCTCCGACGGTCACTCGCTGTTGTATCATATGGTGATTGGTGTGGTTTTGATTATTTCCTTTGTTTCAGCAATCTGATATATCTTTCACATGATAGACTATGTTTCTCAGTTAATCTCTGAATCTGAATAAGTTTCCTAATTCATGTCTCTGTGTTATATAAAGTGAATTTATTTGAATTGCATCCCGATATTGGTATGACTAGTATCATCATTGGATTCACATAAAATAAGTGTTTGTGAGATTTGAAGACAATATCATTTTGTTCAGAAATAGTCACATCATACATTACTCTCAGATTGTTGTAATAGCTTAGAACGTGTGTATCCGTTTAAGTTTGCTATTCCAATTAAGTTGTTGTTCCATTGCGTTTACTGTTCCAATAGAGTTAGCTGTTCCATTTTATTTACATTTCCTGTTTGCTGTTCCATTTGTTTATGCTGTTTATTCGGTTACTGCTGTTCCATTTACCTATGCTGTTCCATTTAATTCCTGTTGTTCCTTTTCATAACTGCTGTTCCATTTACTTTTGCTTATCTGCTTTTGTTGCTTCCGCGTGATAGCAGGCCTAAGACTGTCGTGAGCCCAGCAAGACGCTGCCTGACTCCCAGATCTATAAGCCCATGCTTTGGTTTCCTTCGTTATCAGTTTCTAAAGGGAAGGGTTATTGGTTCCGTACCCTTGACTGATCAAATTGATTTGTGTGATTTTATCCTTGAGTTGATTCAGTTACAGTTTAGTGTATGTTTCCTTTCAATTCATTAGAACACTATACTACCGAGCATTACTTGGGCAAAACAGCCTCAGATTGAGTTACTCCTTGAAAGAACAAAACGATCCCGGATTGACTTAATAATGTGGAATAATTGGTGGTGTGAGAGACCCTAGTTATCACTCTACAGGTATTATTATAGGTGATAGTCTCCTTACCTAGTAGACAGTCCTTCAATTCTTCATTGCTTGAGAAAATGCATAGAGTTCAATGTGATATGAAGGTTAGTTTTGTCCATGGAATAACTCTAAATCGTAGTGAACTTGTCTCTCCCCTCGCAATAATATTTCTCCCATAGGATACACACGAGCATGAGTTTATACTTCAAAATACTTCTTCAAGTTGGTAATTAAGGGAATTTTGAGGTATAACATGGGCCTCCTAAGGAAAATAATAAAATAATAGTCAAAATAATAAAATAAGAGTTATGAATTTTTGAAGTAAAATAAAGAAAACTACTTTTTTCTTGTATTTGGGCTCATCTCTATATAGGTTTACTCAAATGTTAAGTGTGGGCACCCGTTGGATGCATAATTAAATTCCTCATCCAAGAAGTCCCTGCTCTGTATACTGTTGAGTAGGCCCACAATGAAAAAAATGTAAATACATGAAAATAATGGGTTTCTTGACATTTGAGTAAAACTATATGGAGATGAGCCAAAAATACAATTAAAAAAGAGAGTTTTCTTCTTTTCCATCCAAAAATATTTACCACTAGGGATGACATCGTCATCTTTAATCTTATTGGTTCTTTTAAATTTTATTTTGCTAGTATATTTTTTGTTTTGCGACCATTTTTTACCTCATACTTTCCCTAACGATGGTTTACTTGTTATAGGGTTCCAATGTCGCTATAGTGGCCTTGTTCTTGGGCTCTCTATTTCACAACTTTTATCTACCATTCATGGATAATTCATTGTTTCACCTATATCACAACATATAGTTCTCATGAGATATATTATAAAACTTTAACTTGGCTTCATCTTAAAAGCATTCTTCTAAGTTTATTCTTCCTTGATTAGGATTTGATGATATCCATATCTCAACTCCAAATTAGTTAAGTATTTTTCATGTTGCGATTTATTTGAAAATTCATTAATTTTTGGGAGTGGTCCTATTTAGAGCTCTGTATTCAATGCACTAGCACAAAGTTGAATGCTTCTTTGGTACCAAAATATGAGGGAACCACATGGTGAGGTACTTGGTCTAGGACTCCTTGATTTGATAATTCTTGTGATTTATTCTTCACTCGATCTAACTTTAATCTGGACTATCTATATAATCTATATTTTGTAAAGGACATTTTGGCAGTGACTATATTGCATTCTTCACTTCTTGGGTGACATTTATTTATTTATTATTATTATTATTATTATTATTATTATTTTCCATCTTGGAACACTTCTATGTATTCTTGAAACATTTCTTCTAATGCATGCTTTTTCTTTTCTTTTGTAGATCATTTGAATGATGCCTTCATGTCACCCATTAAGTTGGAATTGAAAAAAAAATGTCTCAAGAAAAGTACATAGTTCTTGATTGAGTTATCCAATCTTTCAGCGAAGTTGGTGTGCATTCACCATATATATCTTACATCTCGACACCTTTTGTACATTGAGTATAAAATATTTACCATTCTTGAACATGATGTATAGATTAAACGTTCTTTTCATAAGGATGACATACTTCATATACAAATTGGAGATACCGTACATTACACCATGAACATCAAAAAGTACTCTACTACATTATTAATATTTCATCAACATAATGTGAACTAATCGAAAATCTAAGCTTGCAATACTTGGTAACTTTTCACTCTACATCCTTATTCATCCAACCTAAAGGGTATGGATGTGTAACACCAAATTTTTACCTCTAGGGTTAATGTAATGAATATATGTTGTTGTTTCCTATATAATCATTTATGTGTCATTATCTTGATGAGTCAAATTGGACGACTTAGAAACAATATGTATGTAATTATTTTCTCGCACTCATATGGACTATGATATTGTAACTAGGAACTTGCGAGGGGGATTATAGGAATTAAACTTGTCTATAGTTTGTTATTTTTTGGATGATATGCTAGCATTAAACAAATGTTCTAGTATTTATTTATGTCTAATAGGCTAAGGAACACAAGGTCTGCAAAACCCAGAAAAGGTTTCAAGAGAAAACACCTAGAGACCACTAAATTAAGTTAATCAATAATTAAAAAATGACTAAGTATAACTTAGGGAAATTGATTAATTAACATTAATTAATTAAGGAGATTGTCTTCCAGAAAATGAATTGGATCAAGTCTACGATGATCTTAGCCATTGATCACGATCATATATTGGTACTTGATGCTTTAGTGAGAGACTATAAGAGCAAGTCAATGGGATGGAGATAAACACAGTTACTAGAGAGAGAGTAAGGCGAATCGAGCTACCCAGTTCAAAAAGATTTAGCGAGGGAAGATTTCAAGCCAGAGGGAGAGCATCAAAGAGAGGGAGCAACAACAAATTCTTGAGGAGAAATTTCCATCATTTCTCTAGTGTTAGAGAAAAAGGAGAGAGGAGGTTGAATTAGCTACAGAAAGGGTTGCAACAACGAGTGTGAGAAGCTATAAACCCTGGTGTTAGTTACTGGAGAGAGGTTGTTTCAGTTGTTGGAGGCCGGAAAGATCATCCAGGAGGCAAAGAAAAATTTTCTAGAGGAAGAGGGAGGTAGGACGACTCACTTGGAGCCAACGAGAAAGTAGTGTGAGTTATTCCAGACTAGGAAATGCACATTTCCAAAGGGTGGTGTGTTGAAAATAGCAAAAAGAAATGCTAAAAAATAGCAGTGCTAAAAATAACACTGCTATAAATAGAATTTCGAGATACATTCCAATTTTAGTTAGTCCTTGAACTAAAATTGAGAATTAAAATTTGAATTTGATCTTAGCAGCTGTTTGTAAAATAATTAATTAATTCATCTTGAGTTAATTAGTTGGAGAAAATCAAACATGAAGTCTATGTGAAGACATACAATAGTTTCCCCTTTGATTGAGGAAGTTATCCCTTGATTAAGGAGATTAGGATGAGTTGTACTTAGCTAGCTCAGTTAACTGAGTTAAGTCCTGTTAGATTAGTTCCAATAGTTTGTGGAACTGATTGTGAGTTCAGTTAGTTTATGCATGCATGCATGTAACTGCTGCACTTCAGATAACTGAATATTCTCTCATAAATAACTCATGCATTTTAGTTCAGTCGGAGACCCAATTGAGATTAGATGATGCGAAAATGTACTATCAGTTGCAGGAATATTCCATTGAGGATATCTCTTGCATGCAGAAGGAATTCATTCCTTGGAGATTGCGTAGTTCCTTTTGAGCTTGATGAGTTGTGTGAAAAGTTAATTCACACAGGTGGTAGCCAGAGGACCCAGGGGAAACTGCGCAAGGAAATAGGAGGCTTGGAGGATTGAGGGAAGGCATATGTTATGTCTATTCAGTCTATGAGCAACATTGAGGGATTGTACTGAGAGATGGATAGCTTGTGAGCTAAAGTTTTGTGTAATCCGGACATATTTCCACTTGTATGATAATATAGAGATCGGGGTTTTTAGCTGAGGCTTTCCCCAGAGTATTCTTTTGTTTTCATGTGTGATTGATTTCTCGTTCTCTATTATATGTGTTCTATTTGATCTTGCTCAAAATCGATTAAGCTTCTGCAAGTTTGTTTGTAAAAGTAGATCAAGTATTTTGCTTTAGTATATTGCATTATCTGGTGATCTACAGTGGGAAATTCTACATGGTATCGGAGCAAAGGTGATCAAAGTGAAGAATAGTATAAAAATAAGGGAGAAGTTTGAAGTTTGAAGTTCCTAATTATAGAATTCGAATTCTTATCACATCTCAAATTTCACCAATGGCGTTCAACAATTTGAGACTCAAGTATGCCCTTGATGGTAGCTCGAATTATATAGCCTGGAAGGATCACATGGAAGTGGTATTAGAGGACAACGGTTTGAAGGACTTCATTGATCAAGAAGTCCCCAAGCCAGCAACTGATAATGCCCAAGAATTGGCAGAATGGAAGAAATGTGTGGCTAGAGTGAGGAGAATCCTTCTGGAGGGAGTTTGAATCACAGGAAGTTGGCGTTGAAAGACAAGCTTCAGAAAATCAAGGGTGAAAAGCGGGACATGATCTCTACATATCTGAACAAACTCACCACTTGTAGGGATGAGCTTGGAAGTGTAGGGATCACGACAGCCGATGGCGACATGGTGAGTCTTTCTCTCCTCGGTCTTCCTAAGATCTGGCATAGCTACGAAGACTCGGTAAATGGAAGAGAGAAAATGCCAGATCGGGAATGACTTTGGTCGGATCTGATGTAGGAGGAGATAAGAAGAAGCACCAGAGATGGATCTTCATCAAAGCAAGATGATGAAGAAAATATAGCCTTAGCGAGTAAGGTGAGGTAAGGGAAAGGGAAGGTGGCCCATTCCATATCCAGTTCTTCCCATGGTGGGAAGAAGATTGACGAATCAAAAGTGAGATTCTTTCATTGTCATGAGGTGGGCCATTATGCTACGAATTGTCCACAGAAGAAATCCAAGAAGGGATCCTCGAAGGGATCATATGGTGAAGCATTGGCCTCACAGTTCGAATTGGATTTCACCCTCATCGCATGCATGGTTTCATTGATGGTGGGATGTGTTTGGTACTTGGACAATGGAGCTTCATTCCACATAATCGATGACAAAAATATTTTCAGTACCTTGGAGGAGAAGGATCTCCAGATGCAGATCGAGATGGGCGATGATGGAAAGTACCGTGTTTCAGGTGAAGGTACAGTTGTGTTTCAAAGGGAGCATGGAGCTCCTCTCACCCTGACTGATGTAACGTATGTATCGGGTCTGAAGAAGAATCTTGTGTCCGTCGCTATGCTAGAAGACAAAGGCTACGATGTAGTCTTTAGTAAAGGAAAGGCATTCTTGAGGCATATCGACACTAGACATACCAAGAGGATTGGGATTCGAGTTAAGAATCTCTACAAGCTTGAGGTAGATGACTGTGCTGCATTGAGTTCCAACGCAGATTTGGTGCAGAGCCAAGATGTTGGTGACCTATGGCATAGAATATTGGGCCACTTGCACCATGGGGCCTTGAAGATCATGTAGCATATTTCTACCAGACTTCCCAAGGGAAAACTGGAGCAAGTGGATACATGCAAAGGTTGTACCTTGGGTAAGTATGTGTAATATTCCTTTCAGGATCGAGACAGTAGAGCTGGAGAAATCCTGGAGCATGTTCATACAGATGTGTGTGGACCATTCTCTACAGCCTCCACCGCTAAACAAAGGTATTATGCTATTTTTACTGATGATTTTTCTCGTAGATGTTGGATCTACTTTATGCAAAAGAAGGATCAAACCTTCTCAAGGTTTTTTGAGTTCAAAGCCTTGGCAGAGAAAGAACCTGGAAAGAAAATAAGGTCCTTGTGAAGTAACAATGGTGGATAGTATGTCTCCCAACAATTTAAGGACTTCTGCACAGCAGAAGGAATTAAATGGGAGTTGATGGCACCCCATAACCCACAGCAGAATGGGGTGGCCGAAAGGAAGAACAAATCGATTATGGGAGCAGCTCGGGTGATGTTGCATGACCAAATCCTACCACATCATTTGTGGGCTGAGGCATGCAATACAACAATATACTTGCAGAACAGAAGCCCACATCGTATACTGGGAATGAAGACACCAATGGAAGCCTTTTCCAAGAAGAGACCAGATGTGAGTCACTTCGGGATATTTGGATCATTGGTTTATTTCCATATGACCAAAGATGCCCAGAAGAAGCTAGATCCAACAACTTAGTTGGGGATACTTGTGGGGTACACTAATACACCCCACAACTATCAGGTGTTCTTATCTACTAGTAGAGGACAATGGTACGTAGAGATCTGAAGTTCGACGAGCAAAAATCCATGCGAGTATCCCTTGAGAGGGAGCTCAAGTTGCATGCAGATGAGGAAATTTTAGTTCCTAAGGAGGAGGAGGAGCCTGAGATTGATGTAGAGAAGCCACATGCAGAGGATCTGGAGTGGAGACATCCACTCATGCAGAGTCTTCTAGATATGGGCGGAAACGCTCAAGGGAAGCTTATAGGTTGATGCTAGATGCGAGAGAGAGTGTGGGACAACCATCTTCTCAGCATAGAGAGAGGAGGTCACCCTAGTGGTACACTGGTTACATGGCCCTAGTTGGGGAGTGTCTATAGTCCGAACCTTCTTCATTCAAGGAAGCAGTGTAAAAACCAGTCTTAGTTGATGCTATGGTGGAGGAGTACAAATCCATCATTTGGAACTATGTTTGGGATGTTGTCCCAAGACCAGAGGACAAGTCAGTGGTGAGTTCCCGATGGCTTTACAAGGTAAAGCAAGAAGCTGATCACAGTGTTGAGAAACATAAGGCAAGGTTTATTGCCCGTGGTTTCTCACAGGTTGAGGGGATTGACTACGATGAGACTTTTGCTCCTGTATCAAGGTACTCATCTATCAGATCAATGTTGGCACTATCAGCTCAGATGGGTTGGAAGATCCATCAGATGGATGTGAAGATTGCATTCCTCAATGGGAAGATTGAGGAAGAGGTGTACATTGAACAACTAGAAGGTTTTGAGACCTTCGATCGTGAGTCGCATGTGTGCCGAATCAAGAGAGCTTTGTACGGGCTGAAGCAAGCACCTCGTGCCTGGTACACCAGGATCGATAGCTATTTCACCGGGTTGGGTTTCACGAAGAGTGAAGCAGATGCGAACCTTTACCACATCATGGTAGAAGGTAAGCCATTGATCATTGTTCTTTATGTTGATGATCTGATATTGACAGGTGATGATCAGTTAATCAAGTCTTCCAAGGAGGACTTTGCAAGAGAGTTCGAGATGAAAGGCATGGGTCTTATGCACTACTTTCTAGGCATGGAAGTGTGGAAAAAGGATGGGGAAGTGTTTGTGTCTCAAGGCAAGTATGCCAATGAGATACTCAGGTGATTCCACATGGAGAAGTGCAAGCCCATGCAAACTCCTCTAGTTGGTAACTGGAGGAAGGAAGATGCTACTTCAGGTGAGGTAGTAGATGTTATTATTTATTGACAGCTTGTGGGTTCATTGATGTATCTAGTGAACACACGACCAGATTTGTGCTTTGCGGTGAACCAGCTGAGTCAAGCTATGGTTCAGCCTACCAAGTTGTTTTGGAAGGCAACGAAGTATGTGCTAAGATACCTCAGAGGCACATCTCAGTATGGACTGTGGTACAAACAGACAGAGGGAGTGAAGCTTCAGGGCTTCACAGATGCATATTGGGCAGGGAGTCCATCAGACCGGAAGATCACTTCAAGAGGAATTTTCAACCTTGGTTCAACTGCAGTTTCTTGGTACAATAGGAAACAGAGGTCAGTTGCACTTAGCTCAACAGAGGCTGAATACATGGCTGCTAGTCAGGTTGCATGTGAGGCCATTTGGATGCAGAAAATTCTCGTTGGATTGTTTGGTCAGAGGATGGATCCAACTGTGATCTACTGCGATAATCAAAGTTGTATCAAACTCTCTGTTAATCTAGTATTTCATGACAGGTACAAGCACATCGATATTCGGTATCATCATCTTCGAGACTGTGTGGTGAAGAGAATCATTTTGTTGCTGTATGTTTCAACCGAGGAACAAGATGTCAATATTTTGACTAAAGCATTGTCAAAATGAAAGTTCGAGTTCCATAGAGACAGGATTGGGGTGACTGATAATCCCTTTCTTGTTGAGAGGGAGTGTTGAAAATATTAACAAGAAATGCTAAAAAATAGAAGTGCTAAAAATAGCACTGTTATAAATAGCATTTCGGGATACATTCCAATTTTAGTTAGCCCCTGAACTAAAATTGAGAATTAAAATTTGAATTTGATCTTATCAATTGTTTGTAAAATAATTAATTAATTCATCTTGAGTTAATTAGTTGGAGAAAATCAAACATGAAGTCTATCTGAAGACATGCAACAGTTTCCCCTTTGATTGAGGAAGTTATCCCTTGATTAAGGAGATCAAGATGAGTTGTAATTAGTTAGCTCATTTAACTGAGTTAAGTCTAGTTAGATTAGTTCCAACAATTTGTGGAACTGATTGTGAGTTCAGTTAGTTAATGCATGCATGCATGTAGCTGCTGCATTTCAGATAACTGAATATTCTCTCATAAATAACTCATGCATGTCAGTTCAGTTAGAGACCCAGTTGAGATCAGATGATGGGACAATGTACTATCAGTTGCAGGAATATTCCATTGAGGATATCTCTTGCATGCAGAAGGAATTCATTCCTTGGAGAATGCACAGTTACTTCTGAGCTTGATGAGTTGTGTGAGAGGTTAATTCACACAGGTGGCAGCCAGAGGACCCAGGAGAAACTGTGAAAGGAAATAGGAGGCTTGGAGGACTGAGGGAAGGCATATGTTGTGCCTATTCAGTCTATGAGTAGCATTGAGGGATTGTACTGAGAGCTTGATAGCTTGTGAGCTAAAGCTTTGTGTAATCTGGACATATTTCCACTTGTATGATAATACAAAGATCATAGTTTTTAGCTGAGGCTTTCCCCAGAGTATTCTTCTGTGTTCATGTGTGACTGATTTCTAATTCTCTGTTATATGTGTTCTATTTGATCTTGCTCAAAATCGATTAAGCTTCCGCAAGTTTGTTTGTAGAAGTAGATCAAGTATTTTTCTTTAGTATATTGCATTATCTCGTGATCTACAGTGGGAAATTCTACATGGTGCGAGCAAGTCAGTGGAGGGCTAGTTGATTTGCAAAGGGAGAAATTTCTCTCTCAGATATTTTTCCAGTTATTTGATGGAGGATTGCTAGTTTCGAATCTATATATTGTACACTCAAAATTTTTCTACATAATAAAACAAACCCTCAACTACTTTATTGGTTTTCCCTTCGGGGTTAATTCGAGGACTTTTTAGTCCAAAATAATCGTGTTGATTTTATATGTTTGCACCTATTTCTCAGTTCCTGATTTACTTCTGCAGTATTTATTTTTATTGTGAAGAATTGCAAGGTGATTTATTTGATAATTTACATAAATAATTAATTTTCTAATCAATTAGGAGCATAAATTCTAGTTATTGCAATTTCAAGGAAATTTCACATAGTTTCCAATAAACCTCACCAAAATTTAGACTACAAAATTTGAATTTGAAAATGTTACCTTGCCTCTTTCTCTAGCCCAAAACTCATTGAGTAAATAAATTGGTAGTTGAAGCAACCACCTACCATAATTATGTAGCTTGGATGGAGTTGAAGAGTTCTTTTAAACTTCAATGACTAGCATGGGCAAGTACCCATCTCGAATTTCGAGACTTGAGACTGTGGTAGAATGGGAAATTCATGGAAAAAGTCACTCAATCATATAGGTAGCCACACAAAGATAGTAGGGGGATGCATGAGCCCCAATAGAAGTTAATTTGTGAGAATAGAGCTACCATTCTAGAGTGGACTAATTGCTATGACATTTTGGGTGATTAGAACTCAAATTGATTACCTAAATTTATTTAGAAAATATGTTAGTCATGGGTTGGGTTGATGGTTGTGTGCTCTGGCCTTGTACAGCCAAATTTTTGTGATCGAGGTGGATATTGGTGGCCACCCACCTATTCCACTTGGACCCCCAACACTATTTCCTTTCATTTTCCTAATTTCTAGCACAGTTTCCTATTTTGGCAATTTTTAATTTTTGGCACTTTTTGGGGTCTTAAACTTTCGAAGCCATTTTGAGGCCCGATTACCCACCACCTATGCGTAGTGTGCATTGGAGAATTTTTTTCTCCTAGATGGTCCTCAGCTAGTAGAAAATATCCCCTTTGTAGCCACCTGGTAGATCGATGTGTCATTTTCGACGCCACCTGAGCCGATCATGTGGTCCCTCAACCACTTGTCATGAATGTATGTTTGAAGGTGGATCTCTTGACCCCAAAGGTATGGATTTTCATTTTTATAGTTGAATAATTTTCCTTACATGTCATGGGTACTTTTGGACATAGATTGGTGGGGGGGTTTGGCATAAAGAGTGGGTTATGCTTATCTTTCCGATTTCTACCGCAAGTTGGTGTTGTGGTTTGTTATATCACTTGGCGTTTGAGTCAAGTCACAAGGGTGAAGCGAAAGAAAAATTCTTTTGGTTTGAATCCCAGTAGAAGGTGTTTTCTGAGTTGAAACATCGCCTCTTCTTTGCACCAATTCTCACATTACCAGACCTACGACAAACATTTGAGACTGAGACAGATGCCTCCGACTATGCTATTCGTGCAGGCCTTACTCAGTAGGGGCATCCCCTGGCATATCACAATGAGACACTTTCAAACATAGTCCGAAAGTATGCCACCTATGAAAAAGAGATGTACTCCATTGTGCAGGCATACCGATAATGGAATCATTACATTATGGGGAAGGAAATGATCATCCACATTAACCCCTGCCATTCTTACATACACAAGGGAAGTTGCAGAACGATCACCATCAGAAATGGTCCACATACCTAAAAAAATTCCATTTAAACATTAAGTACAATAATAAAAGCACCAATAATGTTGTAGACTGCCTCATCTAACTGTCAGTCATGGCACTGACTACTGTACTCGACCCTTGTGGACACGAGACTTCGGGGTGGCTAGATATTTACAAGAATGATCCCAAATTCAAAAACAGATACCAGATGCTCCTGGAAGGCAACCAAGTGCAAAATTTTCACCTCCAAGGTGCACTATTATGCAACCTAGGACACCTCTGTGCTCCTTCAAGCAAGCATGCCAAGATGATTTAGGAGGTACACTACAGTCAGGTCGTTGAACATTTCAGAGTAGAGAAAACAATGGCAGTTATGCAGAAGTATTTTTATTAGCCGAACCTTCGACATGACATTGGGAAGTACATCAGATCCTGCATTGCCTGCTCCACTACCCGATTGACCATCAAGAAGCAAAGCCTATACACCCGTCTACCTACTCCTAGTGGGCCTTGGGAATCCATCTCCATGGATTACATGTCGAGCCTTCCTTCTACTAAGCATGGCAACGACTATGTTTTCATGGTCATCGACAAATTCTCTAAGATGGCCATTTTGGCAGTATGCAAGAAGAGTATCATAGCAGAAGCCACTACTAAGCTCTTCTTTGAATGAGTGTGGATACACTTTGGGATCCCACATCCATTATCTCAGATTAGGACAACAGGTTCCTAGGTACATTTTGGTCAAGCCTCTGTTCGATGCTAGATACCAAGTTCGCTAATGCCACGACCTTCCACCCCCAAAATAATGGCCAAATAGAGGTCGTCAACATGATGATCTTACACATTTTTCACATGTACAAATCGAAGCATCCACGCACATGGGATGAAAGCCTCCCCTATTTCCAACATAGCTACAACAAATCTCTCCATATCTTAACTAGACACAACCCCTTTCAGGTGGGGTTGGGATTCCAACCACTATGTCCCATTGATGTTGCCATACCATTTGCAGCTACTCAAGCAAATTTGGATCATGTCCAGTTTGAAGCTGACAAGACTAACAACTTCATTGAATGCATTCAACACATCTACCAGCAGGTCCAAGACATACTGGACAAAACAAATGCTAAGTATAAACAACGTCATGACCAACATTGGGTGCCACACAAGTTCTAGGTGGGTGATAAAGTTTGGTTACATTTGCTGAAGGAGTGGCTCACTGGAGACTACCACAAGCTTCGCTCGCTCTGATATGAGCTTTATACCATCACTAAGGTTGTTTGGGACAATTATTTCGAGCTCGACATTCCACCATTCCTTGTTCTGCACCTAGTATTCAATGTGGACCAGCTGCAACCATACTTTCCCCCATTGTTGGACACATCAGACATTGTTGAGCAATTAACAACAACAAAGCTCAACCCAAGCTGCATCGAGCATGCCACAACTGATAGGATCATGGACACAAAGATAAATAACACTCGTCGACAGAAGATCCAACTATATCAAGTTGTCAAAGTTGTCCAACTCCTGCACCAAGGCAAGTGGCTCACCAATGACCAAGTTTAGCAGAAGTTTCCCCATCTCATGGAGACACTCAACACAATGGCGACCATTGCTTCCTAAGGGGGAGGATTGATCTAGATGGATATTGATGGCCATTCGACTATTTCACTTGAAACCCCACCATTGCACCATTATTTCTTTCAATTTCCTTAATTGTAGCACAATTTACTATTTTTGGCAAATTTTTAAGTCCTGAATTTCTAGAGCCATTTTGAGGCCTTAAACTATGTTTTTTTGGAAAACAAAAAAATGTGAATATGTCACTAATGCTTGTAGCTGAAAAATGTAGTCCTTGGATAGATCTTTCTAACAAGGTATCTGTTATCACTGAAAAGATTTTAAAGCAAAGGTAAAATCATATGCATAATTTTCAGCCAGGGTATGTACTGTATTAACCCAAGACTCTCATTCGAATGTGCATCCTTTAGCCTGTAAACCTGTGTCTTTGACAAAGGATCAAGAAACTGAAAACAATGTGAGATGTGCATTGGATAATGGTGGTAAAGACCCGCATGAAAGTTTGTATCTCTCTAATGACTCCATTAAATCCCAATTATTGAGTTATGTTGAAATGGATGAACCTCCACACGCAGATGATTGTATATCTGGAGGATTGGAGAGTAGCCCTTGTGAAGGTTGCCCAGAACAAGGGAAGGCTGATGCCATTCAACTGGATATTGATTTTAAGAACACTGCTAAGGAGTTGCTAGTATCTTCATCTGATATTGGTGATGCTGACGTTGTGCCAAGTTCAGAGTTGGCGGCTAGTTTAGATCATGCAGTTATTAAGAAAACAAAAGGCTTTAAAAGACTTCTGAAATTTGCAAAATCTTCAGTTCTGCAAGATACCCCTGGTTGTAGAAGTTACCCAAGTGAAGAAAATCATAACAATAATACTAGATTGGTGATGTCATGGCAAGTTTTCTTGTTGTAAAGAGGAAAAGTTTGGCCAAAGATATCTATTTCCTGCAGAATGCAGAAGGTTCAGGTCTGGCTCCATTTAACTGTTGGCTATGCTTGCGAGGGATCAAAACAATGGCTTTGCGCATTGAGAAACAACAGGCAAAAGGAGGAGGTTCAGTTCTTAGCTTTCAAACTGGCTCTTTGGCTCTTTCAAAGCACATCGTCGAAAACACAAAACTGTTCAGCATAACTGTTAGTTTTGGTAGTGTGAAGTCACTCATCAGTCTTCCATGTTTCATGTCACATGCAAGTATACCCTCTGAAGTACGAAAGTCCCGGGGATTAAGTGAAGATTTAATTCGCCTTTCTGTCGGGATTGAGGACGCATAAGACCTGATTGTTGATTTAGATCAAGCAATTAAATCTGCATCTGTTATATCTAAGGAAGGGCGGATTATCATGGAAACTTCATATCAGGTTACAAGGGCTCTAGATGGGAATGGAGGTGTTTATTCAGCATTGAAATCCTCAAAATGCTTGGATGATATGGGATTAAAAGGGACTGTCCATCAAAGTTGTGAACAGAGTTCATAAATTTGTGGTGTGCTGGAAGATTTTCAACTTGCTCCTGACCGCTTGGTGTACGAAAAAATGTGTAGACTCTGTGTAGCATCGCGGTGGTCCCGGCGAAATTTAACGATGATGCCATGGCTGGTAATTCCATTGATTATACTCTGGGCATTGTCACAGATGTTGCCGCCGGGATTCAGGTTTGAGGTAACCTCTCCAAGGCTGGCATGCGTTTTCGTGCTCTTGATTACTCTTAGATGGTATGAAGTCTTAATGCCACGGCTTTCTGCGTGGAGGGAACAGAGGCGTGATCTTTTGAGAGAGAGGAGAAGAATTGCAGCACTAGAGGCAGCAAAATGGCGGAAAGTGGCCACGCGCAGGTGCAAGAACTGTTTGACGGCATACAAAGATCAGAATCCTGTAGGTTGTAAATTTATGTGTACATATTGTGGTCATGTTTCTCGAAGGCCTGTGTTGGATATATCTAATGTTGCTATTCACGGAAATTCTGATGGAATTGCTGCAAGTGGTGCTCCCTTACCTGCGAGTATTGTACAGAGTGGAATTGGTGATTTAGGTTTTTCCGGCAATTTATATTTGATGCAATTGATATTTGATACATTTCCTTATGCACTTTCAACGGCCCTCTTTGAGGTGTTGCGTGAAGAAGGATTTGCACCTGTTAAAATGCCAGTAGCAATACGACTGATACACCTGTAACTGCCCGAATTTTTGGCTTTCACACATATAAATGGTGGACTGCACAATAAAGACGTAGCAATCTGTTATATTTGTGATACGGTATCAAGAACCGACAAACAGGGGCCTATGTTTCAAGAACCAGGCTGGAGCAACACATGGAAGACAGTGGACAGCACAGCAAATCAGATTTCATAACACTGGACAGCACATCACAACGTGGCCACTGTCATATTGACAGGGACAACAATAAAAACCGACTTATGAAGATTCGAAGACCATAAAGCCGACAGTATCCTAATTTTCCTGAACAGTGAGGAAGATACAATAATTGCTTGGCGTGATCTTGTAATTGCCACTGAGCTGTTTCCTAGCTTTCAAGAGGCTATGGGTTGTTTTTTTTCATAGGGGAGCAAATATGCAGTGTCCAAAGGTCTATTCATTTTCCTACCATTGGTGGCCTGGAAATTGGAGTACGCTCTATAAATGATGACTTAGAGCATTCTGGTACATCACAGGGAAATGATGATGCAACCCATGGAGGTAACAGTGAACTCAGAAAGCTTCCACAGGTGGAGCTATCGACACTTCCTCTAATCTTGAAGACCATAATGGAGGGTTGTATTATGGATCATATTCGGGTGGCTGAGCTTATAGTTCAAAATCAAGCATTTATACCGAAACTTCTTGATTTGTTCAAAATATGTGAAGATTTGGAGAATAAATGATGACCTTCATTTGATATTTAAAATTGTCAAAGGAATCATTCTATTGAATAATACACAGATCTTCGAAAAGCTTTTTTCAGCGAAGAGTATATAATGGATATTGTGGGTGCGCTTGAATATGATCCAGATATTTCTTTTCACCAGGAACATCGCGTCTTTCTAAGAAAGCAGGTTTTATTCAAGGAAACAATCCCAATCAGAGATCTTTTCTTTATTATAAAGAGAATGATTCTCCAATGCCAGAGAGTGTTACTAAAGAAGTGACTGATATACATTCTATTAGCTCAGTGTCTTCTGCTACTACGAAGTTCTCAAAAGTCGGTGATGTTGGGGCAGATGGCTCGAAAAATGAAACAGGAGAATTTGCTGTTTCAAGGGAAAATTTAGATGGTCACTACATCAACATCATTGAATCAAAGGAAGGCAGTGAGAACATATCATCAATATTTAATGAGGCCTCTAAGGTCAGAAAATGTTGTCAAATTAAAAAAATCCATCGAAAGACTTTTGAATTTAAAAGCTGCTGGAAATCGATGATTGGGTGATATAAGTTCTCGGGACAAAAGGTAAACTGTTTTAAATGAAACAGCAGTTTCGTAGCGCGCTACGAAACTGCTGTAGATGATGTTAATGTTTCTTAACGCAGACAGAGCAGTTTGTTGTTATGAGCAGAAGTTTGGGTTGAACACATGTCCAGTTCACAACACCTCCAGATCATTATGCATATGGTGTTATGCATGGTCATCAAAGATATTAAATAGCTTCAAGCACGATCTTTTGAAGATTAAGATGGGTAGAAAGCAGGGACCGTGAAAACAGAGTATGTGTCTTCATCAAAGGCTGAGTCAGCAACACACTCAGAATCCAAGGCAGCCAATACAGCGAATGCTCCTCAAGATATATTCCAGCTCCTACAGGAAAAACACAGCTGTCAGAGATCAGGAGGGAATCAAGCAAACGAGGAGATGGTAGCAGAATTTGATTAGAACTAGGACTCTTTTGTATTAAAAGCAATACCTCTGTATTTAGTAAATTAGTTTCAATATGGATAAGGCAGTTAATTATAGGTTTTCGAGCTCCCCTCATGCTGGAGGAGGAGACTCAAGATAGCTTAGTTTTATTTCCTATATATAGCAAGAACTTTGATGTA
>APFE030693086.1:45333-89106 GCA_000404065.3 Pinus taeda | reverse complement strand
ATGCCAATGTAGTAGGGTGTTTAATGTATGCGATGGTTTGTACTTGACCAGATATTTCACATGTAGTTGGGGTTGTCAGCAGGTATATGGCAAATCCGGGTAAAGAACACTGGTCAACAGTGAAATGGGTGCTTCGGTATTTGAGAGGCACAAGTAGTTATTGTATTGCTTACAATAAGAGTAGTGAATTTGTTTGCGGATATGTTGATTCCGATTTTGCAGGTGATTTGGATAAGAGAAGGTAAACATCAGGGTATGTCTTTACTCTTGCAGGTGGAGCTATTAGCTGGATGTCAAAGCTACAAAACATTGTTGCTTTATCCACTACTGAAGCAGAATACATTGCTGCTTCTCATGCCTGCAAAGAAGCGATTTGGTTGAAAGGTTTGTTTGGTGAATTTGGTAGGTTGCAAGACAACATCAAGTTATTTTGTGACAGTCAAAGTGCAATACATTTGGCTAAGAATTCAGCCTATCATAGTAAATCAAAGCATATACCGGTCAAATACCATTTTGTAAGACAGGTTATCACTGAAAGGGGAGTCTCTCTTGAAAAGGTGCATAGAAAGGAGAATTGTGCAGACATGTTCACGAAACCAGTTTTGTTAGAGAAGCTACGCTGTTGTTTGGCTTCTCTTGGCTTGCAGAAAAGATAAAATAATAAACAAACAGGGTGTCAGGCTAATTGTTGTCAAGGTGGAGATTGTTGAGATTTTCTATTTCATTAAAATAGGCAACAATCTCAGTGTGTGACAACAATAGGAATTTGTTGCTAGATTAGCTCCAGGTAGTTGGGAGAGAGTTGATGCATCCTATATTTGTTGTGAGAGGATTTATGAGGCAGTTAGATTCTCCTAGCTATAAAACAGGTATCCATACGGATTGTTTTTGGTAGAGAGAGTTTGTGAGGAAATTGATTATTTTGTAATCTCCTGTTTGATTAATAAAGATTGCCGATGCCTATGTTTGGTGGACGTAGCCCAGATTGGTTGGGTGAACCACATTAATTTGCTGTGTCTCATGTGCATGATTTACTAGCTGTGTATATTATTTTGTCTACTGTGCATCTTGGCTCTAACAGTCACGTTACGGGACAAAATTGAAGGAGGCAACCTGCAAAAGATATTGACATCACCTAAGAATAAAAAAAAGGAAACCTTACTACGGTTAGCCCTCACTCACACATGGGAAACATTTTGGTATGCAAAGAGAGAATCCCTTGTTTTGAGGAGTTGATTTCTTTAATGGATGGTTTTGATCCTCTTCAATCAGTTGATGAAGACTTTGGTGGTTTCATTCGTTGCAATTGTTTGGAAATTGTCTCCCACTTAATCAAAAACTTTGTTCAAGACTTCATTATCTGGTGCATAAGTATTAAACCCGTACATGTATTTGTTTTATTTGCTTTTTTAAACAAAATGCATTTTATTTATTATAATTTTTAAAGCTATGTGCTGCCCTTGTTCATGTTAACAAATGAGTTGGTACTCTATGCGTAACATTAAGAAAGCAACGAGCTTAACATCATGAGATTTAGTTATAGTTGTGTTTACGATGACAATTTGTCTTCCTTTGTTCTATACACAAGGCTTACTCCAACTAATAGATGAAAACCTGTTATATTAACCTCATCTTCTGCACTAGAAAGCATTGTCACTAAATCCTTATTTGAAACTTTATAAATCTCCAACATTGTGTAGATAGGAATTGTGACTGTTCTGTCTACCACAATACTTCTTAAGAGACAATTGTGGCGGCGTCAATAAGGTAGTAGGATGTGTGCAGATGTTGGTAAAAACTTGATTGAAGCAAGAAAATATGTAACCATAATGGCTCTTGATGCAAGCACGTCCCCAAAGGTTTCCTCCTCAAATATGGTAACCATACAAAGCTCATAGACAATTTGATGCAGAGATATTGGATGTTTTGTTGGAGATTTTTGGCACATCCTCTCGATATAAAATCTCCATGATCATCATAAAGACCAAGAAAAATGGGCAATTATAAATAGCTACAACAGTTGCATATTAGGTGTTGTATTGCAGTGGCAACATAATATAATATAGTATACAATATTGAGCTTTTCAATGAAATGTCTCTGAGGAGAAGCAACTCCTTTGTCGGTACAATACAAAGGGAAGAATAGAAATGTGTCAATTGTTTGTTAGAGCAACCGTTTCCATTTCACTCCACTCAAACAAAGATAGATCCATTTTCCGTCGCTATGGAGATATGGTGATGTAGTCATTCTTCACAGGCACCTTTCAAATCGCCAATGACATACTTATTTCCGCGAGGGTCATCGACAATTGCTTGTGGTTGACAAGTGGCACCCAATCCATACGAATACTTAGATTCTGGTTCAAGTTCTTGCCTCATGCGCTCCATCCAAAAACGTTCATTCTCAGTTGGAATCAATAGCCCAAATGATGCTACAATGATGGTGGCTCCTGTAGGATTCATCTTAACCTGCTTTGTCTAAAATTTGAGATTGGGTAAGGCAGTATATGGAATTTTAACTTGTTTTCCAGACTTCTCGCATTGATAAGATGGGGGAACTCCGCCCTTGGAATGCAATCATCGTACATGGAAATTCTACTATGTAATGCCCTT
This sequence comes from Pinus taeda, assembly GCA_000404065.3. NCBI lineage: Eukaryota > Viridiplantae > Streptophyta > Pinopsida > Pinales > Pinaceae > Pinus > Pinus taeda. The sequence goes on along the minus strand of APFE030693086.1, from coordinate 86,493 downwards.
GAGCAGCACGTCGTCTATGTCTTGGCCATCCACTTTTATTAGCAATCCCATTACCTGTTACAGTTGGTTGTTGAATGGCCAAGACAGGCTCTCTCGCCGCCATAATGAACGCAAAGGTAGGGTGCCCACTGTGTGATTTTTTTAAGAGGAATTCATGGTTATATAGAAATTGGAGTTCGAGGTAGCAGAGCTAACACTTTCCTCTTTTGCCTTGGAACTGGAACGGTCCTCGGATATATCTCGTTCTTCATGCAAAGCTTTGTATTGTATGTGGATAAAATTATATATATTCTTTCTGAGATAAAAAATATTTGCCGCATGCATCGTCGGTTGATATAACAATCGGGATATATTTCATCGTCATTATCAATCCGTTGATGGTGGGGTTGTTGTTGGTGGTGTGGAGATCTAACGTGCTACATATAAATGGTATTATATGATTTGATAAGTCGCTCTAGTTCTGGACAGTATGTGGGTGCTCGACGTTGGTGTGAACATACAAGATATTCTCCCATGATCCATGACAAGGCCGAAAGGTCTCATTTTATTTTGGATTCATATATAAAGTCCATATAAAATGATTAAAAAAGTGCCACAATCATAAAATATGATTGATAAATGAATATAAAGGATATAATTAATTTTGTGGGATGAACAAAGGTGAGAAGGATTCATATACAAAAGCTATATAGAATGATTAAAAAAATTCCATAATCATAAAATATGATTTACAAATGAACATAGAGGACATAATTAATTTTGTGGGATTTCATATAATAAGTAAAACAAGGGTGTAAAATACATTTCTCAATAGGAGTTGTGGGATTTTATATAACAAGTAAAACAAGGTGTAAAATGCATTTCTCAATAGGAGCCATGGAGATGCTTTTGCTTTAGAGGTAGGAAGGGAGCCTTTCTTTTTATTTCAATTTCACTGAAGGCTCAAGATGGGTCATTTAGGTGGTAAAGATGGAGCTGGAGATGGGAACATTAACACCCATAATGGCTTGTGGACCCTGTAAAATTATTCACATGCATCAACATCTTCTAGGTTGTCCTAAAACACTAGAGTATTGCATTTTCTTCCATATAAAGTTTCAAATGGAATCATATTCAATGAATATTGATACCCACTATTATAGGAAAACTTAATCAAATGCAAATAATTTTCTCACTTGGATGGTTTATCTATCACATACATTCTCAACAAATCTTCAATTATTTGATTAACTCTCTTTATTTTCCCATTTGATTTTAAATAATAGCTGTGCTAAAGTTCAATTTGTACCAATTACTTTTAAAAACCCTCTTCAAAATGTTGATGTAAACTTTGGCTCTTGATTTGAAAAAATTGCTTTAGGTACTCCACGTATTATATCAATTTTTGTCATCTAGATTTCTACAATTTTAGCTTCCTTATGACTAAATTTCAATGGATTAAAATAAAAATCCTTTTTTATTTTATCCAATACAATCATTATTGGTTCAAGTTTCATTGTTGTCTTGAGAAATTTGGTTATAAAATCAATAGTTACAACATCCTATTTCCACTCCAAAATTGGTAATGGCTATAGAAAACTAGTTGGGCATCCATGCTCAACTTTCACTCTTTGACTTTCCATGCATTTGTAAATATAATCAGCTACATCCTTCTTCAGTAATGGTAAAAAATATTCACTTCTCATTGTTGTAATTATTTTCTAATAACTAGGGTATCCTGCATATGGAACGTTTTGCATTTCTTTAATAATCAACTTCCCCAATTCATGAGAATTAGGAGCACACATTTTACTTTTAAACAAAAGGCTTGTACTCTTAAAATTTTTGTGGTGCTTCCTCTTGTTGTAGATTTTCTTTCACCTATATGGAATGTCGATCCATAGAAACAACCTTTAATATTCTAATTTTTAAATTTTATGTATGCATATTAATGGCTATAGCATACATAGCATGTACCCTTATTCTAAGATCATGAAACAAATTGTTCTCCTTCCATTTGATGTGCTTGATGTTAAAATCATACTCACTCAAAAATTCCAACCATCTTGTTTGTTTGACATTTAATGTTGGTTGCTCAAATAGATATATTAGACCACTATCATTTGCTTTCAATTCAAAATTTCTCCCCGTTAAATAATATCTCAACATCTTAGTGTATGTAGTGTGACAAGAACTTCCAAAACACATGTGGCATAATTTTATGCCATTTAAATATTCTTCACTCATAACTAATGACATATCCATTTTGAGTAAGTAATCCACCAAGTCCTTCTTTGCATGCATATGTACATGATTTGAAATCGAGCAGATTACTAATAGTGTGCTAATTCCCCATTCAGAATAAAATCCAAGATGCTTATCATTTTCTTATCAAGTGCTTAAGGATTCAATACTTTTTCTTAATTCACTGATTCCCATGAGGGTTTTTTATGTAAATGTTATAAAACAATTTAACATAAAAATACATCATGAACAACAACAAAATAACAACAAAGAATATCAAAATACAACACACATCAAGCACATGATAAAAGAGTTCACCCCTCCTGGGTTAGATCTTCTTGGTCCAACTTCCAATGGCTTGGGCCTCTATTTTATACTCAAATTACAACAAAAGTGTGTTTGCATTGCTCAAATGCCTCTGAAACCTGTCTCAATGGGTTCACAATACTCAAAAATGGCCATCTAGCCTTTTTTCATCAAATTTGGATAAGAATTGAAGAATTTATGACTTCTCTTAATTCCTCTACTATTTGTTCCACAAATTGCGCTAAAACTGGCCAAAACCCCATTTCTGCTCCAAAATATGCTAATGGAGCGAGAAATTCGCCTTTCGGTGGGCTATATCATGTCAATCACAATCACAATTGACAAGTTCTATAGGCTTTCAACATAGCAAAATGTTATGATTGTGGTATCATGGACCCGCCGGGGTATTAAACTGCAACATATAAGATTATCGCGTCTGAAACCTCTCGCTCATCGCAATCGGCGAATTTCAACGGTCGAATGTTTTGCTAACACGTAAACATTATGATTGCGGTATTCCGGACTCACCGACGTAATAAACTGTGGTATATAAAGTTCTCGCATCTAGGTCTTACCACAATAGGCAATCGACTGCGAGAACATAACCAATGCGAGATGACAGACCCGATGGTAAATTAAATTGTAGAATAATAAACCATTTCATCCGAGGTCAATCGCATTTTGGAGACCAAACTGTGTAGGGGCCGATTCTTGTTGTCGTTGCGATCACGATATGTGATCGCATCACATCACAACTCCTAACCTGTCGGGGCCGGGACTGATTCTGACCTACATCCATGGTTTTCCCCCAATATGTGATATGCGGTTCCTAGTGGCAACCTGCCACTTGGCGCTTCCCCATTCGATGGGACCCTTGCCATGCCATCCAATCCTGCCACATAGACAAGTCAAACTTGAACTTTGACTTGCTCTATCTTTGGGATACGAACTCATATTTGAGTGTTATTCATACCATTGGATTCAAAATGGCAAGCTCTTCAATTTGAAGCTGAGTTTGACAAGATTCTGACACTTTGATTTTTGAGCATAATTCTGAGCACCTAATCACTCCTCCCCACTGGAAGCCTTTTGGACCCAAAAATATTTATATTTAGTTATTGAACAGATGAGGGTATTGTTCCCTCACCTTCCCCACTTCAATCCATGTGGCCTTTGATGGATGTGTACCTTTGAGACCCACCCAAAGATAATTAATACTTCCCCTTTTAGTTGTCCTTGTCCTTCTGTCAAGTATAGTGTCTTGCTGAATCACATCAAGGAATTATGGAGAAAAGTCTTCAATAGATGGAATTTGAACATTCTCTCCTTGATATTCAATCAAAGGAGGTTCATACAATCTCAAATTTTCAACATTAACATCGGAATAGATTTGCATATATGAAGGCAAATCAAGCTTGAAAGCATTCTTATCAATCTTTTCCAGAATTTTAAATGGACCATAACGAATTGGTTTCAATTTTTTACCTTCACCTTGAAGCCTTTCCTTACTAATGTATAGCCAAACTTCATCACCTACTTGAAAATGATGATCCACATGATGTTTATCATGCCTTGCCTTATACTTGCCTTGACTCTTTTGTGGTTGTTCTTAAACTATTTGGTGAATCAATTGAATTTACTCAATGAATTTATTTGCTTTGCCTATGTCACTATGTCCATATACAAGCAAATCTTTCTCAAAGATGAAATCCAAAGGTGATTTAGGCAAATAACCAAGACATGATTCAAAAGGCAAAGTTAGAGTAGAAGAGTGTTTTGCTTGGTTGTAAGCATGCTGAATATAATGCAATTATTCATTGCAAAACTTAGGATGTTTGTTGCAATATCCTCTTATAAAATGAATAATTGTCTTGTTAACCACTTTAGTTTGACCATCTATTTTTAGATGAAAGGTTGCACTTTTCTTCAACTTGGTGTCCATCAAGTTCCATAAACTTGACCAAAAATTCCAAACAAATTGAGAATCGCGATCACTTACAATAGAAGTAGGCAATCCAAAATGAACCCATACATTTTGAAAGAAAATTTGAGTTGTTTGTTCAGTTGTAATTTTCTTTTTAAAAGGAATTAATATGCACATCTTGTTGAAACTATCCACAACTACATACAGATATTCATGACTTTTCCTTGATAAAGGAATACCTCCTACAAAATCCATAGAAACACTTTCCCATGGTCGTGAAGGCACTGGAAGTGGTGTGTACAATCCTAGTTTCCTATTACTAGGCTTACAGGCTGCACACAATGAACAAACTCTTATAAAACGTGATACACTTTCAAGCATACAAGGCCAATAAAAATAACTTTGAAGATTTTCCACTATTTTATTTATACCGAAATGTCTAGCAATAAGAGAAGTGTGTGCTTTCCTTGTGAAATTTACTATCTCTCCCTGTGGAATGCAATTTTTTCCCAAATGATACAAAATATTATCATGTACATGGTAGTCTAATTCCTCAACTTGGTGGCCTTGACTCAAGTTTAAATATACCTATTGAAAGTCAGCATCCTGTGCCTATTGTTCAACATAACTTTCAGGCATAAAAGAATGGTTTTTGAGTAGAATGGCATATCTAGAAAGCATATCAGAAACTCTGTTATAAATACCTTTATTGTACTTGATTACCAAGTGGAATTGCTATAAAAATCCCATCCAACAAAAGTTCCTTGACTGCTACAATTTAGTTTTAGATTGTAGATATTGCAGAGGCTTATGATTGGTGTGAATACTGGTTTCTTTTCCCATCAAGTAATGCTTCCATTTCTTCACACTTTATACCAATGGATAAAGATCTTTATCACATTTAGGATAATTAATAACAACACCATTAAAAATCTCAGAATGAAATGAAATTGGCTTACCATGGTGTAAAAGAACTGCATGCATGGCATAGTCATTTGCATTTGTTTGTATTTCAAAGTATTGTTTCAAGTCCAACAATGCTAAAAATGGGGCTTAACTGATATTTTGTTTCAAAGCATCGAATGCCTTTTTTTGTTTTCCTCCCCCTGGAATACAACCTTCACACTGGTCAAATCATGTAGTGAAGCTGCTATGGAAAAGAAGTTAGCAATAAAATTCCTCTAATACTATGCTTCTCCCATAAAAACCCTTGCTTCTATGACTTATTTGGGTATTGGCCAATTCACAATGACCAAAACTTTAGAGGGGTCAATCTTTAGCTCACCTCCTCCAACTATGTGGCCTAAATACATTAAAGAAGTTTTCCCGAATTCACATTTAGACATCTTCAGAAATAACTATTTTTTCCTCATGATATCCAAAACTTTCCTCACATGCTTGACATGCTCTTCTCGTAATTTGTTGAATATCAAAATATCATCTAAATAGACAATTACAAACTCATTAAGAAATGATCTAAAAAAATCATTCATAACTCTCATGAATGTAGTTGGAGCATTGCAAAGACCGAAAGGCCAAACCAGCCACTCAAACAATCCTTGTTTGGTTTTAAAAGCAGTCTTCCAAATATCCTCCTCAGCTATTCTTACGTGATGATATCCACTTGTCAAGTCTAATTTAGTGAAATATTTTGCATTTTTAAACTGATCTAGTAAATCATCTATTCTGGGCAGTGGGTATCGATTCTTTATTGTAAAATTATTCAAAGTTCGATAATCTACACACATGCGCCAGGTTCCATCTTTCTTGGGTACCAATACAATTGGTGAACCACATGGAAAAGTTGAGGGACGAATTACACATTTATCCAACAATTCCTGGACTTGTTTCTTAATTTCTAAACTTTCCAGAATTGACATTCAATACATACTGATGTTTGGGAGTGGAAAATCCTATTGTAACTGAATTTCGTGTTGAATTCCTCGTTTTGGTGGCAATCCTTTTGTGTCTTGAAACATGTCTCCATATTGATTGACCACATCAACCAATTTAGCTTTTAGCTTGATATCACAGTCTACAAAGGATTTCTGCTCTAAGTCATTCTTCTACTTGATCATAAGGAGCATGAGACTCTTGCTAGAATTGACCAATCACTTCATTTCCCTTGTGCTTGCTAAAGCTAAAGACACACTAAGCTTTCTACAATGGGCTCTCACAATATACTCCACTCCGTCTTTGAACAAATGACATTTTTTCTCAAATCGGTGGAAAGCAGATTTCTTGTCATATAGATACGGGCTTCCCAACACAATCCCAGAAATTTCCAATGGCACAATGTCTAATTCGACTACATCAATGAAATTGGTAGTGATTGCAAACCTGAAAACGCATTTCCGTGTGACTTGCAATTTGGCATCCTTGGTTATCCAACCCAATGGATACGGTTTATGATGAGGCACTGTTTCCAGATTCAATTTCTTGACCAAATCCATAGAAATTAAATTTGCTTGAGATCCACTATCAAACAACGTACTAATCTTGGTGGGTTTGGAAATAACTCTGATAAGGAACAACTCAATTCTATTTTCCTCATTTGAAGCATTATTGGAGTTATTTGTTGCACTGGTGCTTGCCACGACTTCCTCTTTTCTTGTTTTTGCCACGATTTTTCCCTTAGTGACTGTGGCTACAATCTTGGTTTCATCTCCTAAGTTGGAACCCAAGTCTTGTTGTGCAACAACGTTTGTCCTCTGTTTCCTTTCATTGTTAAATTTCTTCGGTCTTAATTCTGGATGAAGCTTCCAGCGATGCACTTCATCATGGCCCTCCTTGGAACAATTATTGCACATGGGTTTCTCCCCTTTTTTCTTAACAGAAGCATTTTTCTTCTTCTTTCATTTAAATTTCTTCCCTTTTTCACCACTCTTAAATGGCTTCTTCTTACCTTCTTCTTGTACATTTTTCCCTCTTTCTTCGAGGTGTGTATCTTGAACACAAACCTCACCAAGATTCATGGGACTAAACATAATAATGGTATGTCGAAGATAGCTATGCATTCCTCCTATGTATTTCAGCAAAGTATCTTCTAACTGTAAGTCTACTCCTAGCATACGAGCTCTTTTCCTAAACTCCTGAGTATACTCTTGCACATTTTGACCTTTTAATTGTTTGAAATTTTGTCAATTCATGATAGCTTTTTGCATGTGAGCTAAAGGGTAGAACTTTCTTTTTATAGTAGCAATGAAGTCATTCCAAGAAATAGAGATCTTACCATGTTTTTTGATCTCGTCTTGAGTCCTTGATTCCCACCATACAAGTGTTGCTTCCTTCATTCTTAATGAAGCCAACTGCATTTTGATATCATCCTCTTGAAGGTTTTGAATTCTACAATACACCTCCAACTAACGAATCTAGTTATCCAGATTCTCTTCATCAACTTCACCATTGTACATAGGCAACTCAAATTTAACATCAACCTTTAGAAAAGGTGATTTACCAGTTCCTTTCGAAGAATGATGATGAGTATGAGTAGTAGTGGTATTAGTGGAAGAGGGTGGAGATGCTTTCGAAGAAGAAGATGAAGAAGATGGTGGAGATGATGGAGGTTTGCCTCCATTCCCATTACCTCCTTTTCCTTTATCTTCTTTTCCATGACATCATATTGAAGAGCCTTCTCCATTGGGAGGCTTGGAACTTTCTCCTTGCAACTTGCTATTCCTCTCTTCATAGAGGACCTTAACCATCTCTGTCATATCAAAGAAAGCCTTTCTGAAGGTCTTCTCATCTTCTGTCACAATAGGTTCTCCTTCATGAGACGTTATCTCTGGAGACTCAATTGTAACTTCTGCAAATTGAAGATGTACTCGTGTAGAAGAATTTGGAAACCTTGCTCTTCTTCCCCTTGAGCCAACTATAGGGCTTTCAACCAACTTCCCTTCTCCTCTTTTGTGTTTTAACCTAGTAAGCATGACATAAACTTGCAAACAATTAAGTCCTTCTTTCACTAAGAAAATCTAGTAAGAAAAATCCAGTGCTCTAATACCAACTTGATTTGAAATGGAGTAGATTAGTAATGTTGTGCTCTTTCCCCATTTAGAATAAAACCCAAGATACTTATCATTTTCTTATCAAGTGCTTAAGGATTCAATATTTTTGCTTAATTAACTGATTCTCGTGAGAGTTTCTTACGTAAATGTTATAAAACAATTCAACATAAAAATATATGTTGAACAACAACAAAATTACAACAAAGAACATCAAAATACAACACATAGCAAGCACATGATAAAGGAGTTCACCCCTCTTGGGCTACGTCTCCTTGGTCCAGCTTCTAATGGCTTGGGCTTCTCTATTATGCTCAATTGACAACAAAGGTGCATTTACATTACTCAAATACCTCTAAAACCTATCTCACTGAGTTCAGAATACTCACAAATGGCCATCTAGCATTTTTTTCCATCCAATTTGGATAAGAACTGAAGCAGCTATGACTTCTCCTAGTTCCTCCACTATTTGTTCCACAAATTGATCTAAAATCGACGAAAAGCCCCATTTCCAGTCCAAAACCCCATAATGGAATGAGAAATTTGCCATTAGGTGGGCTATATCCTGTGGGCCTTATTACAATCGCAAGTTCTGCAGGCTCTCAACACAACAAAATGTTGTGATTATGGTATTGCGGACCCGTTGGGGTGTTAAACTGCAACATATAAGATTATCACATCCGAAATCTCCCGCTTATCGCAATTGGTGAATTTCAACGGCCGAAGGTTTTGTTAACATGGAAACACTGTGATTGTGGTATTTCAGACCTTCCAAGGTAATAAACTATGATAAATAAAGTTCCCGTGTTTGAGTCTTATCGCAATCAGTAATCAGTTGTAGGAACATAACTAGTGTGATATTACGGACTCACTGGTACATTAAACTGTAGGAAAAAAAACCATTGCATCCGGGGTCTAGCACATTTCGTAAATCAAACTGCATTAGGGTCGATTCTTGTTGCCTCTACGATTGCGATATGCAGTCGCATCACATCGCAACTCCTAACCTTTTCGGGGCCAGGACTGATTCTGATATGCATCCTTAGTTTTTCACCAATATGTGATATGCGGGACCCAGTGGCAACCTGCCACTTGGCGCTTCCCCATTCGCTGTGACCCTTTCCATGTCATCCAATCCTGCCACATAGACAAGTCAAACTTCAACTTTGACTTGCTTTATATTCTATATAAGAACTTGGAGTTGAGTGTCGCTTGCACCGTTGGATTCAAAATGATGAGCTCTTCAATCTGAAGTTCATTTTGACAAGATTATGACACTTTGATTTTTTAGTATAATTCTGAGCACTTGATCAGCACACACCACAAAATCTTCACTTAGATATGCAATATTTAGGATTGGTGCACTTGTAATTAAATCCTTCATTCCCTAAAAACTCTCTTCACATTCTTCTATCCATGCAAATTTATTTCCATTTTTTTTTGTAAATTACTGATGATGATAAGTGATCTTTGAAAAGTATAATATAAACCTTCCATACCGTCCATCTAACCCCATAAAATATATAGCTTTTGGAATATTATTTGGTGTTATCTCATAATGGCTTCAATCTTATCTAGATCTACTGATATTCCTTCTTTTCAAATTATGTGCCTCAAATAGTTAAATTTATTTTGGTAAATTTTTTTGTTTTGTTTTGTTTTTTTTTTTTTAATTTGTATATGTATGTTTCCATAGCTTTTGGTCAAAACAAAAAGTTGCTTAGCTTATCATATAGTTGATGCTCTTTTAGCACTTGTAGTACCAACCTTAAATGATTTTCATGCTCTTCCTTTGTATTAGAGTAAATGAGTATGTCATCTGAGAATACAATAAGAAACTTGTCCAAATAATTTATGAACATACCATTCATTAAGAACATAAAGATATCTGATGCATTTATTTGTCCAAAGGGAACCACTAAAAACTCATAATTCCCATACCATGTTCTAAAAGCTATCTTATTTATGTGTTCTTCCATAATCTTCACTTGGTGATATCATGATATGATGTCTACCTTGGAAAATATCTTTTCTTCTCTTAGTTGATCAAAGAGGTCATAAATTCTAGGTAGAGGTTATGTATTCTTCAATATGGCTTTGTTCAATTGCCTAAAGTCAATACATAACCTCAATAAGAATGAGTGCTTCCAAAGGTGAAAACTTGGGCATATGTATGCTTTGTTCAACAATTCTTCTAGCTACATTTGCAACTATTTTACTTCAAGTGTATTCATTCTATAAGGAGTCTTTGATATTGGAGTAATTCCTAGCATCAAATTAGTAGAGAAAGATATATATATATATTTATATATATATATATATATATATATATATTATATATATATATATATCGTGGAAAATCTCATATCTATCCAAATACATCTTCAATCTCATGTAATAACGAATAATATTCAAGTATTGGTTATTTTGTCTTTCCTATATCCTCTATATGGGCTACATACAATTAACATCCCTTCCTAAAACATCTATTGTAAGGCTAAAATATCTCTTACAGAAATAAGACTTGTAATTCCTTGCATAATGTTTTTTTTTCTTTGTTCATCAAAAAACATAAAAGTCTTGTTATGAAAATCCATGAGAACATGATGTTTATAAAACCAATCCATTCCAATTAGGATGCCATAAGATCCCATGGAGTGATATTCAAATGTGCAATTATATCTACTCCATTCAGATTTATGGGATAGTTTTTTACTATCTCATTAATCCTTCTCTCAGTTCCAATAGTTAGCTAAACCAACCATGACTTTTCACGATTTATTTTCATCAAATAAAATCTATCATTACTTTAGGATCAATGTAACTATGGCTTCTCCATATCTCAGTTAAAATAGTGACAAGATTTTTTATAATCTTACCTTCCACCTCAATCATGTGGGATTGTTACTTTTCCTATCAATCCTGCAACACTGCATATATTCTCGAAACAATTATACCCATGTTTCCCACTATTATAGCCTCTTCAATGATATGTAACATCCTCATTTTTTCATTTTCGTGAGGGAAATATCTAAATATATGATCCCTTTTACATCCCCAAAGTTGAAGTGGTGGCATTCCTCTTTCTTCTAAGGAATATTCCATTGAAAACAATGATTTTGTTGATATGCTTAGGACTATTTCTCTTGAAAGCTAACCCAAATCTCTCTTTTCTCTAGTTTTATTTTTCCTTCTTATTATCTCTCCAAGGTTGCACAAAAGTCTCTTTTCCCTTGTTTTGTTCATACAATTACTTGGGATTTTCTAATGGCTTCAACCAAAGTTCTAGGTCAATCAAATTAGATCTTTCTTTTGTAAAAAGGTGGAATTCCACTTAAAAACCTTTGAATTTTCACTTTCTCCTCCTTGATGAAACCCACATACCTCAATACTCCAAGAAATTTCCCTATGCTACTCCATGGATATGCTTCCCTTCTTTTCACAGTAGTCTTATGAAAGATATTGTTGTTCGAAATAGCTTTTGAACTAGTCCCAACAAATTATTTTTTCATCAATGTGCATGACTTACTTCTATTAGTCCCACCACATAGAATATTCTCCTTGTAAATGGTATATGGATACTCTAGCTTCTAAATTGGACCAATGATTGTGTAATTGAAGATACTTTATAATGCCATTTAATAAAGTTTCAACATCATCTCCCCTCCTAATTTTACCTTCGAAGGTAGGTAGGTTAAGCTTCTTAAGCTCATCTTACAAATTGTCCAAGTCATGTCTTCTTGTTTAATGTCTAACATGAGACATTTCTAGTCTACTCCTAGAATCATCAGATACATACATATTCTTAGATGAATGAGTGGGTGAATAATGACATATTTTGGATTTGCTAGAACTTATTGAGTGTTTGGACCCTTTGAAGTCATTTAATCTTGCATTATTTCTTTCTTCTTCTTCATATCTTGAACCCAACCCATTCTTTATTTTTATTTGCAATTGGTCTTGACTCTACAAGAATTGAGTGCTTATTTTTTTATTATGTTCCTCTTGTGCTCTTATTATTCTTATATTATCGTCCTTGTAGCTCTACACTTCCACTCTTAAACTCCTAATAGTCTCTACCAATTTAACTTATTTCACTCCACTTCTATACCCATTATATTTTGTCTCTACATTAACTAAACTCATGTTTAGGCCTTTAGCTTCCATCTCATGACTCTAAACTCTTTATTCATCTTCCATATCTCTAATTGCAATTCTATGTTGATTTTACTATACCTATACCCCAAATTATGAAAAATGTGCATGGAATTATGTCTTTCTAGACAAAAACAAACAATTATAAAATATGTAAATTATATGCATGTTTTTTCTACTCTATTAAGGTCATTAGTAGCCTTCCTTTGACATCCTAAGAGTTTTTTCTACTCAAACAAAAATTCCAAGTTGATCATTGGGTTTTATTATTCATTAGATTTCCATTAAACTACTAATATGTGTCATTCTATGTTCTTAGATGAAAGTTGTATCTATTTAAAGTTTTGTCCATTTTTCCCAATTACCCCTATAATGCAACACACAACTTTTTGTTAGTTCATTACTAATAAGTATGAACAAATTTTAATGTTGACTCTACAACTAAATTCTATAGCTCAATAAATTTCTAATGACTATTCCATGCCCAATTTTGAACTCTAAGAAAGGATTTGTGGCTCTCGGAAGTAAATTGGTACCTTATTTTTCTCTCTAATTGTTCATGCATATCTTCCTCACACTAACTCTATTTTATAATTATAATATCTCATTGGAAACCTCTCTTTGAGTTGTTTCATTTAATTTATAGATTTTATGTGTACCAACAATACACATATTTGGTATTCATAGTCTCATCAAGATTCAAGATCTAAAAGGTTGTTTAGGATTAAAAAAATTCCCAAGAAGTTAATGAATTGAAAAACATAGGGAAAATATAATATTTTCACCATTTAATTGTTGATGTTGCTTTCCTATGTGTCCTTAAAATGAAACTTGAGTCTATGTTACATCCAAGGGTCATGCTAGGCCCTCTTATCTACCACTAGACCTATCATGTCATCACTTGATCCTTCTTATCTTTCATTTTCCTTCACCTTCCTTCTTTTCTTTACCTTTCTCCATTATTTCCATTTTATTTCTCATCTTCTTCCTCTTCTTCTTTTATTTCTTTTATTTTACTTTACATTATTAGGCCTTATATAAGCTCAATTTTAACAATAATACCACTTATTAATCCCTAGATTTGAGTGATTGCATATCTATTGTTATTGGTATGTAGACTAAAACCTTTCATGGTCCCATTTTATTATAATTGTACCCTTTGTCTCCTATATATATACTAGTTAGACCTACCCATAGTATCATCAAATATTTTATTTTCCATTGTATTCATTGTAAAAAATAAATTTCCCTCTCTAGGAGGACTGTAATTATTGATTTATTATCATTTTTAAGGTGCAAGTTCCATAACATTTGATATCAGAGAATACAAACCTAGCATTTTACTACATCAAAGAGGTCATCTTGACATGTCCACTACGGTTTATTTTATTGTGGGAGTTTTTAGATGGCGAAATTTGGAACATAGCAAAGAAATATTTGCAATAACATCTAGTCAAAATTTCATATATTGGTTCATTATAATTTCAGAGATATGCTATAAGGAAGTTAGAGTTCTTGAATGCTTCTAAAATCAATTTCAAATAGGTTAGTTTGGATTTTTTTCTATGATGTTTTAGAGGGAAAATTTTGGACTGTATTAAGGAAATATTCCAAATAACATTTGGTTAAAAATTTCAGATCTTGACTCTCTATACTATTGGAGATATGCTCCGAGGAAGTTAGTGTTCTTGAATGTTCCTTAAATTAGTTTCAAACATAATGTGAAATAATCTCAGGTAAAAATATCATAATTATATTTGAAGAATTGGACATGTGTATGCTATACAAGTTTTTTCAAGGGAAGAGGCAAAAAATCAACAAGTATTGGGAAAACTAACATAACTTTCACTTGGAACATCAAATTATGGTCAAACGTATGGAATTGAAAAGAAGACATATCATAATATTACAAACCAAAGATTCAAATTAAAAAAGGATCAAAACTCAAAGATATATTAAGAAAAAGTCATCCATTCAGATGTTCTACAAATTAAGGTCTTAAAGGTACCGATATCTTACAAGTGACATAATAGTTTTTTAGAAGATCAATTTTTTTTTTTGTGATTGAAAGTTGTGATAAAGGACTATTATTATTTTCCAACATGCCTCTAAAAACAAATAATACACTAATTAAACATATTAAAGGATCTTGCATGACTTATGAAGAAACAAAATACCTTGAATATCAATTATCCACGTTAGAAAGTCAATTTAAGAAAATAAGAGATAGTATGAGTGATGAATTTCCATTGTTGGAAGGATTAGTTGGAAATATGGAAAAAAAATATGATGGATGAAATGGAAAAGAATATGAATGAAAATAAGTAAGAAATAAGAAAAAAATCCATGAATGAAAATATGGAAGAAATAAGAAACATTCTATTACAAAATTTCATAGGAAATCATAAAAATAAGGTGAAGAATGGTGTTGACACTTAATCACATATGATGAGTATTTTATCATAATTGGAGAGAACAAATATTGAATAAAAAACCATAATATGTATATTTCAATCCAAGATCCACATCATTAGGGATTGGAGTCAGCACCAAGGAGCTCCTACATTTTGAAGATTGATATCAGGAAGTTAAATGGTAATGATCCTATAACGTGGATATTCTATATGGAGAAATACTTTGATCTACACATAGTGGAAGCCTTAAAAAAGGTAAATATTACATCCATGTTTTTAGAAAAAGACAAAGATGTATACTATTAATATATTTGTGAAAGAAAAAAATATTATATTATATTTTGGTGCATTTTTACAGAGGAATCGATAGAACAATATGGGCATTTTAAGAGTAATACACTATTTAGTCAATTAGTAAATATTCAACAACAAGTTCTAGTTATAGTGTACATTCAACATTCCAAAAGTCGAGTCTTAGAGTAAGGAACATTTCAAAGTATAATTTGTTATACCTATTTATGAGAACATTAAAGGAAAGGCTCATCCAACATGAGGTGCATCTCTTTGAACCTAAATCTCTAGAGCATGCTATAAATTTAGCAAGAAAAGTTGAAACTAAAACTATGGCCTCTATGAAATAGGTCACTTATAACTATAGAAAAAATCAGGCTTCGTCTCCTAAAATGACAAGGCTTACTCCTCAAAAAATGGGTGAAAGAAGAGAAAATGTAACATGTTTCAAATATGAAAACAACTACAGTAAGGGGAATAAATTCAATGATAAGAAATCATTATACATAGACTATTATATGAATAAGATTGTGAAGTGGAAATCTTACAAGATCTAGATCTAGAAGGGAATGCTCCAATAATATCTTGCCATAAATTGGTTGGCATCATTACTCATATTATCGTTGTGACAAAAACCCTCCAAAATTTTTCTTACACTTGAATTTTGGAGCCTACTTGTGATCCTATGATCTATCATTCATCAATTGCTTGTAGTGGCTTCATGGTCAATTGATGTTTCCTAAATGTCATATTCACTTGCTTACACATGCCTAGTTTTTGATGCATTCACAAGTGACTTTCTTGCAAGAAATCCTAACATTTTATGTGTATATTAGAGATTCAAACCCTTCGTAATCCTAGTTGATAATGACTGCGCAAAGGAAGGAAAAAATCATTGTGCAATACTTTGTGGTTGATGAATGCGTTGTCCCAAGAGGCTGTGATTGCATAGTATCTAAGGACCATGATTACACAATTCTTGGAGACAGCGACTGTGTAGTCCTTGCTAACAGTTAGTGTACAATCCCAAGGTTTATAGTTCACTCATTCTGTCTTGTTATTGTATCATCTCTTGGGTGAGTTTTCTCAATTGTCGCTTTTGGGCGCTTTTATTTTCATTAGTGTCGCTTTCACTTTTGCAACTGTATTTTTCACTTTATTTAACTTCTATAAGTGGCATTGTTGTGTCCTCTTTCCTATGGCATGTGTTGCTTTCACTTTCTTTAGCTTTTTATAGTGTCATTTTCATGCTTTTCTTACTATCACAAGTGTCGTCTTTCAGTTAGAGAAGTGTCACATCTAATCATAGGGAGTCATTTTTACACACTTGAAGGGAATTTCCAATGCATCCTCCTACACTACCATGTTTTATCCATCATGAAGGCATGCACTAGAAACATTCCCCAAGTCTTGAGCATTGTTTCACTAGCGCCATCCCTTGCGTCACAAAGTGTATATGAAGTGTCACACGTTGTGAAATCAGAGTTTTGCGTTCATTTCAAGAGGAAAAATTGGTACTGATGGGTCCCATTTATCATATATACATGTATTAGACTCATTCCCAAAGTTTCATTCACCTTCATACTAGTTTTGTCACTATTGTCGCAAAGCATATCTTAAGTGTTGAACTTGGAGGGGAATGTTGCTTTGTCATTCCATTAAGGGGATCATATTGATTTTGAGCGTTGATTTTCTAATGTTGTGCCATCGATTGTTCTTAGTGTGTAACCATGTTCAATTCCAACCTTGATTTCATCTCTATCTCACTAATCCCACACTTAGTCAAATTCTGGAAGATCTCATGACCGACGACCTAAGTTCACTCTACCTCCTTGAATTGTGCATTGCAAAGTTACAAGACTCATCCTACATCCATGCCTCCTGGAAATGTGTAATGCACAGTCACTTCCTCCAATAGCTATGAATTACATAGTCATAGTGCTCAAGATCAACCTCTTGTTCCCAGAACTATGTAATTGAGCCTTCCAGTCAGCTTCTTTCTACGCATAGTGCAGTTTAAGCCAAGAGTCTCTCTCTCCACTTTCCTAAACTACACAACTACATAATACATATTCCTAATATCCCTCAAGAACTCAAATTACATAATCACAGTGGGAAAGTGATGAACCCCAGTATTGCAACAAGAATGTTGCAACTCCCCAGGCTATCAACTTAAATTATCAACCCGGGGTCTGTACAACCTTAAGATGGGCTGACACTATATGTTCAAAAAACACCTTCCTCTTCCTTGTTTAAATCCCTTTGATGAAAGTGAAAGAAGAAAATGAAACAACTTCAAATAAGAAAATGTCTAGGTAAGCTGCCAATCCTATGTTGAAAAATGTAAATAAATTAAGAAAACCTATTCTACTTTTGCTGGAGAGTAAATGGCATAAAGGAAATCTATTCTATTTGCAAAAATGTAAAACGTAATGACAACTAAGAAAATGTAATATATCTTCTTGGAAAAGGAAATGGAATTAAAGGAAATATATTCTTTTTTGCATGCAATGAAATTCCTATATTACTCTTGCAAGAAGGAAATCACACTTTGCATAAAGTAATTTGCAGAAAGGAAATCTAGACTAATTGCAGAAATCAACATTCAAGAAGCAAGAAATTTAAAAGCTAAATTGTGACCTAACCATGCCTCAGCTAAACCAAAGTGTCCTTGGATCATTCATAGGCTATAAATCTACTTCTATGATGAATTTGGATTGAATTTGGGCAAGGAAGATATTGAAAGCAAACTACTATAGGATTGCTACAAGATTGTTATTTCTCAAGTTAAATTTTCAAATGCACAAACAAATAAAATGAAAATGAGATGGGATAATTTTTTTTATTAATTAGGATGTCCTAGGACTCCATTCCAAGTGAAACCACTCAAAAATAACCTTGTTAACATCTGCCAAAAATTAGCATAAATTACTACCCTAAAAACTAGAAATTCTGGAACTAGTGAGCTAGTTAACCTATCAAATGCCTGACCTAATCAAGTGAAAATTCTACGGGGTAATTTTTTATTATTAATTAGAATATTTTTAATACTCAACATAATTGAAATAAACTCGAAATAGAATTGTTAACATGTGCTAAAAAATAGCAAAAAATTACCACTATTTTGCTATAGGATTGTTGTGAATGACTGTTTATCTACTTTATTAGCCAAAGAAAAGTTGCTACTAGGTATCTGAATATATTTTATTCATATTATTATGATCATTATGGAGTGCCTAGGGGTGTTCAAGAGTTTTTTTAGGCAAATCAAAATGCATTTGGAGCTCTTTTCCATAGTGCTACAGGTTTGGGACAGAGTGCTACAGGATTTCCCTGTTTTTCTATAGGATTGAATCTGTGAGCATTATGAGGGTGGGAAAGGTGATCTGAAGCTATGGAAAGGTAGTGGAGGGAAAATTAAGTTTTGATGAGACATTTTCCAAGCCTAGTACCCTTCAGGGGGCCATATTGCACAAAAACCAATGCACATAGTGGCCTTCAATAATCCACGGATGTACTCTTGGTGAACAATTGTTTGAGGGGGTTGTTGAGGTTGAAGAAAGGAATATAGTGGTGTGATGAGAAGTGTGAATAAAATTCCAACCTTGAAAATCAACAATAGTGCCTGAATCGCACAACAAGTTAATATATTTTTTCAAACAATTAAAGCATGTTAGCAATGTAAATTGTAGAAAATTGACATGAAAAAAAGGATGAGTTGAATTGTATTGTTAATATAACCATTTCATTGAATTAAAAACTATTTGGAAATCCACACAAGGCCTATAATCACTATAGCTTATACTTCATGTGCTTAAAGAAAACTACTAAACCAATAACTAGTTTGCATAAAATAGAGATGCATAAAAAGAACTAATCTAAGGTCTAACTATTGCAAAGGAAAGTGGCTATATATTTTTGTCTTGAAAATAAAACATCTCCGACCAAAATTCCCACAAGAGAGGTGATTGACAAACCTAAACGAGCAATTTTCTCATAAACAAGTTCTGCTAAAAAAGGGAAATACTTCTAGGAAAGGAAATGCATGAGTAAAATACAATGAAGAGAAAGACCAAAGCCTTTGGGTTGGGAAATAACCCAAGAGGAGTCAGCCCTATAAATATGGATCAAACTGAAAATAATATGGATTTAATTCACTGTCAAAATAGTTCATACATAACAAAATACTAGGAAAAGAAGTCGCGACTCCACAATGTCTATTCTCAACTAATTTGAAATTTTTATTGGGCTACTAGGACCCTTTATTTATAAAAAAATACTTGAGGGGAAACATCCTTGAAGAGGGGGGATGATTCCCTCCAAAAATCCTAGAAAAGTGGATCTAGTCCCCAACATGAGGAATCTTTATTAAACATTGAAATCTGGCATCTCCTATTGTAAGGAACACATCCTTAGATTTTCTCAATCAATGGAGCTCTAAAACTTGTCAATGATTTTATGATATTTTATTCATTTATTGGTCCATCCTATGGCATTATATGGTGAGGATAAAATCCCTAAATTATCTCATCTTCCAAATATTCAAAATCTACCCAATATTCTCACAATATTCTACATAAACAAATAATATTAAGCACAATAATATGAAGTTATCTCTAAACCTTCCTAAGAACTTATTAAAGCTAGGAAATAATTATTAAGTACAAAAGGAGTGATTTAATATAGACTTTATGTGTCTATAAAGGTTATATGGCCTTTAATTTGTATCTAATTTGGAGGCCCATCATATCCCCCTACTGAAATTGTTTTTCATCCTTTAAGCAACCTACTCATCTTCCTTTCTCTGTTGTTCTTGATGTATGTCTCTAATAAATTTTATAACACCCCATAATGATGTGGATGTAGTTACCCCTGCTATATGGAAGCCTACATGTTCTTCATTTTTTTCCATTTCCTTGCGTATCATAGGGTCTTTTGTATCCTCCTTCCTCTTTGTAGTTGGTCTTCTTTGTATCTCTATGTCCTTCTAAGGATCTTGATACTTTGTCTATGGTGCTCGAATTTTAGCTAGAACCTTTCATTATGCCAAATGAAGCTCAACTAATTCTATTTCAATTGTTAATGCCTCTATTTTTAGCTTTGATAACTCTACCCCTGCCTCTATATTTTCTTTTGTTTCTTCCTCTATTTCTTCTTTTGTTATCTCTACCTCTTCCAACTCTATTGTGTCTCTATTGCTATAGGAGTTTAAGGTTTCTTGTGCAAGAAGGAGTTTTGTAGAAAAGGAAATATGCACAATTTTACGAGAGAAAATCAGTCTCATGAAAAAAATCCACATTTTTCATACTAAAAAGAACAATCAGACCACCTAATTGTTGCATTGCTTTAATTCACATTACGTAATGTAGAAAATTTTCTCTTTTATAACTGATATATTTTGAACAATTTTTTCAAATGCAAGTGGAAATAATTTTTTACTTACATTTCCTTTCAAGATCCCCTTGATTTTCAAGTTATTCAAGGCTTTGTTGGTCATTCTAGGAAAAATTTGTCTTCTTGTAACACTTTATCAAGTTCCTGTAGTATCCTGTAACTTTCCTATAGCACCTAGTTTGCATACCACTTGGTGGCGGGTCCACCATTTTATTTTTATTTTTACATATTCATGAGCCTTAATATTGCAACAAGAATGTTGCAACGCTCAAGTCTACCAACTTAAATTGTCAACCTGGGGTTCATACAAACTTAAGAGGTGTCGACACTATATGTGCAACATACAAAGTATCATTTTTTCATTGATCTAATGTAATGGAGTGAATGTCATGAAATCAGAGCCTAAAATAATTGCAGAAATGGAAATGTTGCTCTATTTGCAAGAAATGGAAAAACTACTTGCTCAAATGTTTACACTAATCCTAATTGCAAGAAGGTAAAGGTTATGCCATTTATAAGAATGAAAAGTAATTGTCTATTTGAATAATGTAAGCCTTGTGCTACTTGAAACAATGTGAATCATTAGTATAATTGCATAATTTGAAAATTTTCCAAGGAAAGAAACTAATCCTATGCAAGAATAATAATTTGCAATTGAAATCCTAAGAGCATGAATTCAAAGAAACAGGCCTAATATACTTTATAAAGAGGAATTTCCTAAGTGTTTTTATTCTCCCCCAATCATGGATTTAGATCTTATGGGTAAATATTCAATCCTAAGAGAAAAAAACCAAGCTTTTGGAGAAAATTTGGTTAAGTTTACATGTGCTACAAGAGTCTTATAGGAGGTGCTACAAGAAGCCCTATTTTGCCACATGAGAGAGATAACTTGTTGAATTTCCAAGTAAATAAAATGAAAATGGGATAGGAAATTTCTTTTTATTAAGAAAGATGTATTAGGACTCCATTCCAAGTGGAATCGCTTGAAAATACCCTTGTTAACATGTGCTAAAAAGTAGAAGAAAA
Source organism: Pinus taeda (assembly GCA_000404065.3). Lineage (NCBI taxonomy): Eukaryota > Viridiplantae > Streptophyta > Pinopsida > Pinales > Pinaceae > Pinus > Pinus taeda. The sequence continues at coordinate 64,756 of APFE030693086.1, read as the reverse complement.
GTACTACTCTAAAAACTGGAAATTGAAGAACTAGCAATCTAGTTAACCTACCAAATGTCTAACCTAATAAATTGCAAATTCTATGGGGTGATTTTTTTAATTATATTTAATACATTTATGACCCAATATAAGTGGAATCAAGTCAAATGAAGCTCATTAACATGTTCTAAAAAATAGCAAAAAATTACTACTATTTTGCTACAAGGGATTTCCAGAAATTCTAGATTTGTGAACTAGTAGACCAATTCAAGTAGCTCAATGATGAATATGAATTTTCAAAGTTATTCTAAGGATGCATCATGCTTGTGAATTTGTAAATAACCTTAAAAAAAAACTGACTTCAACCATTCAAACAATGTAACCTACAACAAAAGATGCATGAATAGTAAATGCATAAATAAGAGATGCAAGTAAAAAATGCATTCAAAGGAAATAAAGAAATTGTACAAGAGGGTTATGAGGCTCTTGGGATGACCAAGCCTAAGGAAAATCAGAGTCCTATGAAGGAAACCAATCTTTAGAGCTAAAAATTGCACCAAACTTCATTATTTAAATCATTCCAAGTACATCCCTGCTAGAAATGAAAGTGGAGTTGCTGAATAACAAGTTTTCTCCACAAGAAGAGTAAGAAATACGTGCCCCTAGAGGCCCATTTGACTTGATACTTATAAAAGGTGATGAGGAAGAATTTTCCTTGAAAGGAGGAAGCTTCCCCTCCAAAATCCCTCAAATAGTTGATCTGGTTCCCCACACTCGGAATTTGCATTAAATGATAGGGAACACATTCCTAGATTTTTTCAACCAGTGGAGCTCCATAATTTATCAATAATTTCATAATATTTTATTCATTTATTATCAAATATTGGTCCATCCTATTGTAGGGAGAAATTCAACATATTATCTCATTCAAAATTTACTCCATATTCTCTCAATATTCCGCAAAAATAAATAATATTAGGCACATCATATGCAATTACCTCTAAACCTTCCTAAGAACATATTAATGCTAAAAAAATATATTAAGTGTAGAAGGAGAGATTTCATATAGCCTTTATGTACCTATGAAAGGTTAGATGGGCCTTAATTTATGTCTAATTTGGAGGCCTATCACATATTTTTAGAATACCCTTCTCTCTCTCTCTTTAAATTTATTTATGTTTTTTAGATTTTTTTAAACAACATTGCATACAAAACTTTGAGTTAAGTGAGCAAGCCTCACCTATATTTTTATTTTTTTCCTTAACGATATTGTATCCAAACTAAACTTGGCATACTTTGAGTTAACTGAGCTGTATACAATTCTTAAGATATATATAATATATATCTATATATATATATATATATATATATATATATATATATATATATATATATATATATATATATTATGTTACTCTTGTTGATTGATGCTTTGATGATGCAGGTCCTTCCTTTTCATGTGGGTTCTTTTGGATCAGATGTTAGTATTTTCTAAGTGATCAAGAATCTTGTAGCAGCTGACAGGAGTTTCTATAGCTACTTGAGGATCCAAGTTATCATCTCCAAATTCTCCATGGTGTTTCGATTCTAGATCTGGTACTCTAGCTATGGTATGGAAGGGGATGTGCAAAATACTACATAACTAAGTGTCTTCCTGTAGTAGTCACATAGACATTGATAAGATCATTATTTTTTTTAGGTGTTGCCTCTAAAAATACCACTACTTCATGAGTAACCAGTTGACAGTGATCAAAGGTATTTTATGTGGTAGAAGAGATGGAAGAAGTGGTGAAAAGTAGTGTTTTTGATGGATAAAGGTCGAAATGAGAGTGGAGAAGAGGTCAGGTGGTGTGAAAAAAGAATGTTGAGGCTATGGATGACCCCCTCCATTGTTCTTCAATAGAAAACAAAATAATTGTCCCTCCTTTTTGTGCTAATCACAATTTTGTAACAAATTTGGAACAATCTTGTAGTAGTTCTCAGACAATCCTGTAGAAAATTTATTTAAGTCATATATTTCAAATGGTAGATTGGATTTACCCAAAAAAATTTGAGCATGTTGAAATCATCTTTATGCATCTCCCATAAACCATATTTACCAATGGATGCATGAATCTCGAGAAAAATGAACAATGAGTGTAGGTGATGGTGGCCAATATCTCACAAAACATACACTATAATTTGCTGAAATTTTTTAAGCATGTTTCCATCATCCTTATACATCTCCCCATGAAACAACTCATCCAATGGATGCAGCGTTTTTGATATATGGTAAAAAAAAATATTCTCTGTGTTTTCTTCAATCATGTAGCAACATAGAACTTTCCTATAACAGTTATAGGATAGTGAGGAAAATGAATGAGAAAGGATTGGGAATGACGGGTGAACGTTGGATATCGATGAGGGTGATGGATTGACATGGCCTTGGTCCTATTGGAGCATCTGGTAAAAAGAGGTGAAATATTAAGTTTGACTTCCCTTGACTAGATTTTTTATCAAATTTTTCTTATGGTGCTAACTTGTTCTTATTGCTTGTAGATGTTGGAGAGCACCCATTTTCATCAAAGATATATACGTAGAGCAAATAATTATTTCTCCTTTTATTTTTTCATTTTTTTTTTTTTCTAGGCCTACTAGCTTCCTCAATGAGGTTTTTAGTTAGTAGGTCTACCTAGGGACCTCAGAGGAGGTTTTCACCTAGGATCTTATTTCTTTTTTTCTTTTATTTTATTTTTTTCAACCCACTAACCACCTCATACAGGTTTTAAATCAATGAGCCAATCTCTGGTGCCTCAAAGGAGGTTTTCACCTGATATTTTATTTTTGCCTTTTCTTTTATTTTTTCTCTTTTCTATTTTTTATTCTTTTTTTCTATCCTACTCTACTTGAGAAAAAGAAAACATGTTTCAACTATAGGAATACATCCAATGGATCCATGTGCATAACATTATGATAGATGAAATCAAATGCATACTCGTAACATATGCTTTGCATGTACCTAAATATGAGAGACCAATTGCTTTGATGATTTCAAGAATTTTTGAAGAAGAGAGTGGTGCTATGGCATAATGATTTGTGGAACCAAAGTTCAATATAGCTTTGATTCCCTTAGTTCTCTTGGTCATCTAGATCATTTTCTATGTCTTCTTAGTCCATGTCATTCAAACCTTCTACTATTTTCCTATTAGCCCCTTAAATACATAAAGGATATGATGATAACCATTGTAGAAATTCTTCAATCTCAGGCTCTAATGGCTACTCTCCATCAAATGTGGTCCATGATTCTTTAGTCTCCTCTAGATCTTCTTCTTTTTTATGTTGTTATTTAATAGGAGAAACATTATCTCTTCTTTGAAATACTCTTCCCTATCCAAGATGATTATCATTTGGATCAAGAGGATTTGTTTGGAGATTTTGTATCTCAAAATTGTAAGTGGGTTGAGTTACTTTATTGCTTGGGTTTGGAGATGGTTGTGCAGGTAGTTGAGTCGAAGTGGGTCTTTGAAATGGTTGTGGTTTAGGATGTGGTTGTGGTGGAAGTGGATGTGTTGGATAACATTGGGTTTGTTATGGAGGATATTGAGGGACATATGGATTGCCCGATTGAGAAGGCTGGTGTGAACATAGGAATTGAGGATATTGAAGGAAATATGGATCACCCCACTAAGGACGTTGGTATGCATGTAAAGGAGGAATGGAAGGTTGGGGAGGAAAAGACGATGAATATTGAAGAAAATATGGATCACCCCATTGAGGAGGTTGGTCTTGATATGAATCAAAAGAGGGAATGACATAAGAACCTTCATATGGTTGAAAAGGTTGGGGAGGATAAGACCCTTGTTGATATGAGTTGACAGAGTAGAGCCACACCATGCCTCCTTCTAACTTATATGCCACATCTTCTTCTTCTACCTACAAACATGAATGGTAGGGGGTTTTTGGTATTGAATATATATCTATATCTATATCTATATCTATATATCTATATATATATATATATATATATCTATCTATCTATATATATATATATATATATAATATATATATATATATATATTATATATATATATATATCTATATCTTATATCTATATCTATATCATATATTATAATATATATATATATATATTATATATATATTATATATATATGTGATAAAAAATTGTGAATGAAAATGCTAATGTAATGAGAGATGCCTAATGAATTTTTTTGTTTTTGCATAAAAAATGAATGCAAGAAAGAAGGAAGGAATAATTCCAAGAACAAGAGAGTGATTTATTTGACACCCTCCCTGGAAATGGAACCAAAAATTGATGAGCCCCAACATTGCAACAAGAATGTTGCAACTTTTGAGGCTATATTCAACTTAAATTATCAACCCAGGGTTTCTACAAACCTAAGAAGGGTCGATTTGTTATGTGCAACAAACACCTTCCTATTCCTAGTCTAAATCCTTTGATGCAAGTGAAAGAATAAAATGAAGCAACTTAAAATGAGAAAATATATAGATAAGTTGTCAATCCTAACTTGAAAAATGTAAATAAAAATAAGCAAACCTATTCTACTTTTGCTGGAAAGTAAATGGCAGAAAGGAAATCTATTCTATTTGAAAAATATAAAGCACAATGAAAAATAAGAAAATATAATATATATTTCTAAAAAGTGAATGACATTAAAGGAAATATATTCTATTTTGCAAGAAATGAAAGTCCTAGATTACTCTTGCAAGAAGGAAATCACAGTTTGCATAAAATAAATTGCAGAAAGGAAATCTAGACTAATTGCAAACATTAACATTCAAGAGGCAAGCAATGTAAGAGCTAAATGGAAACCTAACCAATCCTCATTTCAACCAAAGTGGCCTCATATAATTCATAAGCTATAAGTTACTTCTACCATGAATTTGGAGTGAAGATGTGCAAGGAAGATCTTGAAAGAAAACTACTACAGGATTGCTACAAGATTGTTGTTTCTCGAGTTAACTTGCGAAATGCCAAAACAAATCAAATGAAAATGAGATGGGTTGAAATTTTTTATTAATTAGGATGATATATGACTCCAATCCAAGTGGAATCACTCAAAAATACTCTTGTTAACATGTGCCAAAAATTAGCAGAATATTAATTCTCTAAAAAGCATAAATTCTAGAACTAGTGACCTAGTTAACCTACCAAATGCCTAACCTAATCAAGTGAAAATGATATGGGGTATATTTTTTCTTAAGTGGAATTTTTTTAGGACTAAATCAGAGTGGAATAAACTAAAAATATCCTCATTAACCTGTGCTAAAAAAATAGAATATTACCATTGTTTTGTTATAGGATTGTTGTGAATGATTGTCTATCTACTTTATTAACCAAAGCAAAGTTCCTACTAGGTCTTTGAATCCATTTTATTCATATTTATGGTATTATTATCATTATGTAGTTCCTAGGTTTTGTCAGGATTGTTTTGGGGTAAATCAAAATGCATTTGGATGTTTTCTCCATAGTGCTACAGAATCGAGACAGAGTGCTACATGATTGCCTTGTTTTGTTACAGGATTGTATTCGTGAACATTATGAGGGCGCAAAAGGTGATCTAAAGGTAGGGAAAAGTAGTGTATGGTAAATTAATGTTGTATGCGACATTTTCCAACCCTAGTACACTTCAGGGGCCCATATTCACAAAAACCAATGCACACAATGGTCTTCAATAACCCAAAGATGTGCTCTCGGTGAATAGTTCTTTGATGGGGTTGTTAAGGTTCAAGAAAGGAATATAGTGGTGGGATGAGGAGTGTGAATGAAAATTCAATCCCTGCATATCAACAATAGTAACTGCAAATCATAACAAGTTACTCTATTTTTCCAAACAATTAAAGCATGTTAACAATGTAAATTGCAAAAAAATGAAATGGAAAAAAAAGATGAGGTGAATTTTAGTGGAAATTTAACCATTTCAGTGAAAGAAAACCTATCTGGAAATACGCACAAGGCCTACAACCACTATATGTATACTTCATGTACTCAAATGAAACTATGAAACCAATCATTAGTTTGCAGAAAACAAAGATGCAGAAAAATGACTAATGTGAGGTATAACTACTGAAAAAGAAAGTGACTATATATTTTTGTATTGAAAACACAACATATCCAAGGACACTTCCCACAAGAGAGGTGATTGACAAACCTGCATAAGCAATTTTCTCATAAACAAGTTCTACTAAAGGAAAAAATAAATATGGCTAGGAAAGGAAATGTATGAGTAAAATACACAAAAGAGAGAGACTAGAGCCTTTGGGTTTGGCCCTAACCTAAGAGGACTCAACCCTCTAAAGATGGATCAAACTAAAAATAAGATGTATTTCATTCACTGTCAAAACAGTTCATACATAACAAAATACTAGGCAAAGAAGCCTGCTACTCCTCAAAGTCCATTATCCACTAATTCAAACTTTTTATTGGGCAACTAGGCCCCTTTATTTATACAAAATAACTTTAGGGGAAACCTCCTTGAAGAGGGGGACTTATTCTCTCCAAAACTCCTAGAAAACTAGATTTGGTCCCCAACAGGAGGAATCTTTATTAAGTATTGAAATTCGACTTCTCTTCCAGCAGGAAACACATCCCTAATATATCAATGATTTTATGATATTTTCTTCATTTATTGGTCCATCTTGTGGAATCCTATTATAGGAAGTAAGTCACTAAATTATCTCATCTTCCAAATTGTCGACATTTTCCCAATATTCTCACAATATTCTAAAACAATAAATAATATTAGGCACATAATATGCTTGATTATGTCTAGACCTTCATAAGAACTTATTAAATCTAAGAAAACATTATTAAGTGAAGAATGAGTGGTTTAATATAGCCTTTATGTGTATAAGAGAGGCTAGATGGGCCTTAATTTATATCTAATTTGGAGGCCCATCGGCAAGATTGCCTCACTATGACCCTCAACTATGCAATCTTGCTTATCAAGCTTCACGAACTATGAATTGAACATTTACAAGCCTCAATCCCTCACTCCTACCCTCTGGAACTCTACACAGTTCAATCCTTGAGCCTTCCTCTCGATCCAGTACCTAGTTTCAGGTAAGTCAATGGCTTTCATGAAGATAATTAGACTAGGATATTTTCACACTGGTGTTGTCTTTTCATGAGTTGATTTCGCTTGCAAGCACTATATCTTGACATGAAAAGATGGTGCTCGAGGAGGATGCTTAGGATATCATACTAGAAGACACATGTGAAGTTGGAACCATGAAGAAGTCATAAAGAAAGAAGATGAAGGGACACTAGCTTGTGATAGAAGATCAAAGATTAGGATTGTATGAAGACACCATATTTATCATCTCCTTAGAGGATGAATACAAAGCACATGTAATTTCTTTCATGAAGATATCAAGGAAGTATCAAGAAGATAGGCTTGGCATTGATGCATCATCATGAAGATCCAAGTCACATGTTTTCAAGTCATGGCCTGTACAAGAGTCATCTCAAGGGTCACATGTATCATAGTGCTTTTCCACATCATTTTTGGAATGTAATTGTGTAATTTCCCAAAATGAGAAAATATAAATATGTGGAAGACCAAGGGTTCCAGATGAAATATGAAGAGTCATTAGAGAGGTCTAAAGTCATATATAGGCTCAAAAGTCATGTAAGAATTTGAAAACTCATAGTAGAGACTTAAGAGTCATGAGGGAGGTCAAAAGTCACATGGGAGGTCGAGAGTTAGCTCATTTGTTATAAATGCACCCTCATAATTGAAGAAAAATGAATTTTTAGACTTGAAATTCCCACTTTGGCTTCTCTAGCATTGGCATAGGACATAAGATATTTCTTTGGAGGAGAAAGTGGTGACTTAATGTTCCACTATTGGGGCTAGTGTGGCAACATTGTACTTGTATATCTTGGCACTTTTAGTTAATATTGAAGTTTGATGTGCCAACACATTCTCATACATTTATCGTGAATGTCATAGGACTATCCTTTAGATGTTTAGAAATATATGTTTCATTCATATGTACTAAGGAAATTGATCTATTTTAGTGGCTTTGGTACTTATCTCATTGAAGATGTGTTGTATTTGGTTTTATGATAATGGTTTTCTTGTGAAATACTTTGCATACTAACTTGAAATCCCCTTATTCTCTTGTATGCCTATTTTAGGATGGTACTATTACTTTTCTTCTAGAGGCTCGTTCCCTTTCTCCTTGCCACAAAAGTACCCTATATACATTGCAAATGTATGCCTCACAATGTCAACTTGTTTGTTTCAAAGAATTTTTGTATAACCTCTTATGTTAATAATGGAAGCAAAAGAAAATCTCAAAAGATAATGGCATCCGACCTTATTTCTGATTGGGGCCCCTACACCAAATGGTGTGAGGTCTAATTGGGACTTCACATCAGGGAGATCCCCTTGGTTGATGGATTTCCAGCACCATCAACAACTCCACAAACCCTTGAGATAGAAAGATATATCAAAAAGTAAAAGTTATCAATATTGATTGATTTAGGTAGTACCCATGATCTGAGTCTGGGTGTGATAAAGGACCCTTCCAAGACCTTTTACTTTCGTGATGTGTTAAATTGCATTCTTAAAAGAACAAAAATGAATACATCTCCATGTTGTAAAGAAGAGTAACATGACAATCATCAGCACATGAAAACATAAGCCGTTGATAAGGAGTTTTTCTAGGAGGGACTACGTCTCTAGGCCCCAGTGTCAAGACAGTGTAGGCCACTGCATTAAGTGCTGTCAATAGTGATGATGTACATAAGAGGTGACGTCGTTGTCATAAAAGGAAAATTACCTCACGCAGGAGTGGCTCCAAGAGATGTTCCGCTACAAGTACTCTCAGTAAAAAAGGACTCTATTCAATATGACACAAACTCATGCATGATGTTGATGAGCATCCCACCAACATGGCAGAAAAGGGATCTCAATGCAAACATACATGGCGACAACATGAGCATCTTATCAACATAACAACAAATGGAACTCATATAAAACATGACGAATCATGACAACAAGTACATCACACAAATGATTCCACATCACATCAAACAAGAATCACGAGACAAGTAAGAAGCAAGATCCCATATCAAACATCAAATAGGGATCGGTGCTGCACAATACATAACAAAAGAAGTACATGAACACACTGCATAACCTCACATTCTGGGGTCATCTGAAGAAAAGGATGTCAAGTTGCTGAAGTTGGCCATACCATCAATCTCGCGCATCGAATCTCGTGGAATGCTTGCTCGCATGTCGAATGCTGACACCTGCAATCCACTTAGAAGAGTGGCCGAAAAATAGAATGAGAAAATGGAAGATCTGAATGCACCATCAGATTTGTGGCATTGAATAGTGAAAAATAAACTGTCAAATTTTTGAATTTTGAGAAAGTGGAAATCTAGGGCTCATGGAATCTTTTAGATTCCCCCTAGATTCCTTAAAGATTCCCTTCCCTGGGTCCTCTGCAAATATGTTGCTTAGATCATGAAACTAACTACGCCATCGAGTTTGTGTCACTAAGAGGTGTAATATTGACATAAAATTTGTCCAATTTGGACACTCCAAAATTTTCACCCTCCTAGAAATTTCGCTCAGTCATGCTTCCACCTGAATTAAAAATTCTGCATCTCGGTTTCCATGCCCGCTCTTGGGTCCTCCATGGTTCCTGGGCGCATTGTGCAAATGAAGGTTTATATAATTTTTGTGGTGGATTAACCAATGAGTTGGTTGTGGCACATTGGTAAGATTAGCATTTTGTTGAGGAGGGGTCAGGTGGTCAAACCCTGCCCCTCCCTTTTTTTAATACGTTATGGTTTTAATGCTTTAAACCAAAATAATTATTGGGTTCGGGTCCACATTGGGCAGCCCGCCCCATCTCTCCCGCACGTCCTTGCTTAACAGACTTATTAATTGGTTGAGGTACCGTATCATATGGGAGGCGCATGCTTTGGAGAGTAGCATGAGTTATGGAGGAGGTGACATGGGGCCACCACATGGTGGCGGGCCAGCCCACGTGGCTCGTGAGGGATTGATACCCGTCGACCTCCTTATTTAACATGGCATACAGTGTGGTTTTGGGAGGGTGTGGGCCAGGTCCACCGAAGGTGGCCTGTGCCCACCCAATATATGTGGTTTTGTTAGATATGTTTAACAAGGTTTGGAGGAGGGTCCGACGAGGTCATGGCCCGTTGACCCTTTAATAAACTTTGTTTTGTAACGTGTTTTGGAGGTGGCGAGGGTCATGGCTCGCCACCTCATATTTATATATATATTTTTTATTTTTATTATAATGTGGTTGTTTCTCTAATATTTAGAAAATAAGGGATATTGGGAAAATTAACGAGGCCAAAATTTCGTCTGCTTTTGGGAGCTAGGTTTGATACCCCGTGGTCAGTCAAATTGTAGGACACTTAAACTTGGCCCACAACCCAACTTTAACAAGAACTTTGACTGGCTCATTCTCCCTCATATGAGCTCGGATTAATGAACCATTTGCACCACCACAATCAGGACGACGAGATCTATGCTTTGGTCCTAGATTGAAATCATTCTGATCACTTTGATTTTCGAACTTTCATAAACCCTCTTTGTCTTGTGTGTGTCTCTAGAGCCACCTGGACCAATCCTCCCCACTGAGGAGCTTTTAGTCCTCCAAAAGCATGAAAAACAATTTGCAACTTTTATGTACCTTGTCTGCATCACAAGCATCCTAAAAGGTCTCACTTCCATCTCCTTCACCTTTGTTCTTCGAAGCCTTAAGCAATGAGCCAAGACCTGCCACCTTCGCAACCTATAGTACATTGTTTTAGAAAATTACATGCTTGACTTTCATGACCAACTAATGACCCAAGCATCCCACACTTGCCACGAGTTTATAACACATACTCGGTGGTCAAGTTTACATCAAGATGGACACAATTCCCTAGCTATGAAAACAAGGCCAATATATCATTGTTGCTCCAACAAGTGATGGAAAACACATCATCACTGCAACACATGATTTACAACAATAAGGCCAAACACAAGATTTGACAAGTGATGGAAACACAACATCACTTTCAGAGTTTAACATGGAACTCCAAATAAGACCAAACATCATTGTTGCTGAACAAGTGATGGAAAACACATCATCACTTTTACATTTTAAAATGAAACAAATGTTTACAAAAGCACGACCATGACAAGACAACATATTTAGAAACCATTTTTCACTTATCAATGTGAATGGGTCACCTCCCTATGGTGGTTTTGCTTGTCAAACAACTGCTTCACCTGGTTCATGCATCGATGCTTTGTCTTTAAGGCGCTGCTCTGGATGGAGCCTCCAACATGTGGCTCTTTGATGGCCATTTCTATCGCAATGACTGCAATGCATCTTCTTCCTCCATATTTTCTTAACCTGTTTCTTTACATGCTGTTGAGAGGGTCTTTCACGCCTCATCCTTTTGTGTGCTGCCATTCTTTTCCAACACTTAGAAAATGTATGGTTATGTAATCCACAAAAGGTACATGTTTTTCGATGCCATGTTTTACATTCATATTTAACAACATGATTATAATCAAAATGAATATTTGAAGATCGAAAGTGGTTATACCTTTCCTTGGTGTCTTTGGTGTAAGTATGGTGATGAGAGCTTGCCTCGACTCTTTCCCTTCCATTGGCACTGCCATGGGATGATGGGGATGTGTTCCCATCATTCTTTTTCCTCAATGATTTCAACGATGTCTTGGAAGAATCTGACACCTTAAAGCATTCTCCCTTGGTCTATCTCAAACCTGAAAATTGAGGTCTCTGCATAACCTCCATTGGTTGAGTTATGCCTTGGGTATTAACACCAAGTTCTTTTTCCTCCTCGTGCCTTGTCCTATTAAGCAACCTCATGTTTGTCCTTGTAATTGGGATCTCCACATCTCCAATATAAATCATACTATGTGATGATGAAACCAAAAGGAAATCAACATCTTTTACCTCCTCTATCGATTTCGAAATAACTGATGAGGACTTATCTTCATCTGTTGTTGGTGGTTCGCTAGCTGTCTTGGCGTGTTCCCAACTTCCTTTTTGACATACCCAAGTCTTGTTTGATGGGGTAATTCCTCCATTTTGATGGGGTTGAAAATTCCTTGGCCATTAACGCCCAAGCCTTTTCCTTCATACCCCTTTTTCTTCAACATTTTGGAGCCAATTCCTATGGTATGATTTTCAAAAACAATGAAATCATCATCAGGAAACATACATGAAGATGGAGAACTAATTTTTACCTCACATGGGTAACACTACATCCTTTCCAAGGCCTCGTCCTTTGCTTGCAACTGTCATAGGAAAATTTGTTTCTCCTCTTTCTCTTCATGTAAATCATCTTCAATTCAACATTCTCTATTTGAAGATTATGTTTGTTGTGCTTCAGTGCTTCCAGGGTCTCTTCTGTGCTTGCAACTAAAGCTGCAATCACTCCTTTTCCTCTGTCTCTTTCTGTAGAGTTTCATACATGATTTCCACCCTTTTTGAAATTTTGAGCATGGTCTCGTACATCGCTTTTTCATCCTTTGTCGTTGCATGTTCCATTTTTCATGCTGCAATTCACATCCACACAAAGACCGCTCTGATACTACTTGATCTGGGTTTGGGTGTGACAAAAGACCCTTCCAATACCTTTTACTTTCGTGATGTGTTAAATTGCATTTTTAAAAGAACATAAATGAATACATCTGCATGATGTAAAGAAGAGGAACATGACAATCATCATCACATGAAAACATAAGTTGTTGATAACAGAGTTCATCCAAGAGAGATTACGTCTTCGGGCCCCGGTGTCAAGATGGTGTGGGCCACTACATTAAGTGATGTCAATAGTGATGATGTACATAAGAGGTGACGTTGCTATCATACAAGGAAAATTCCCTCATGTAGGAGTGGCTCCAAGATGTGTTTTTCTACAAGAACTCTTAGTCAAAAAGAACTCCTATCAGTATGAGACAAACTCATGCATGATGATGATGAGCATCCTGCCAACATGGCATAAAAGGGATCTCAATGCAAACATACATGGCGACAATATGAGCATCCCATCAACATAATGACAAAGAGATATCGAAATAAAGCATGACGAATCATGACAATAAGTACATCACACAAATGATTCTGCATCACATCAAGCAGGAATCATGAGACAAGCAAGAAGCAAGATCCCACATCAAACATCAAACAAGGATTGGTGCAACACAATACATAGCAAAAGAAGTAAATGAACGCACTGCATATACCTCACATCGTGGGGCCATCTAAAGAAAAGGATGTCATGATGATGAAGCTGGCTATATCAACAATCTCGCGGCGTGGAATCTCATGGAATGACTACTCGCATGTCAAATGCTAACACCTGCACTCCACTTAGAAAACTGGTTGAAAAATAGAATGAGAAAATGGAAAATCTGAATGCACCATAAGAATTGTGGCGTCATATAGTGCAAAATCGATTGTCAAATTTTTGAATTCTGACAAAGTGGAAATCTGGGGCTCAAGGAATCTTTTCAATTCCCCCTAGATTCTTTAAATATTCCCTTCCCCAGGTCCTTTGAAAATCTACTGCTTAGATCAGGAAACTAATTGCGCCATCGGGTTCATGTCGCTGAGAGGTGTAAGATTGACATAAAATTTGTCCAATTTGGACACTGCAAAATTTTCACCCTCCTGGAAATTTCGCTCAGTCATGGTTCCACCTGCATTAAAAATTAATTAAAAATTATGCATCTCAGTTTCCGTACCCACTCCTAGTTCCTCTATGCTGCTTGGGTGTACTATGAAAATCAAGGTTTATATAATTTATGTGGCAGATTAACCAATGAGTTGGTTGTGGCACGTTGGTAAGATTAGTAGTTTGTTGAGGAGGGGTCGGGTGGTCAAACCCCGCCCCACCCTTTTTTTAATATGTTATGATTGGGCGGCCCACCCCATCACTCCCACACCTCCATTCTTAACAAGCGTATTGAGTGGTTGAGGTACAATATCATATGGGAGACTCATGTTTTTGAGAGTACCGTGAGTTATGGAGGAGGTGACATGGGGCCGCCACATGGTCACGGGCCAACCAACGTGGTTGGCATGGGCTCAATACCCACCGGCCTCCTTATTTAACACGGCATACAGTGTAGTTTTGGGAAGGTGCCACCGTGCCTACCCCATATATATTTGTATATTGTTATGTTTAACGGGGTTTGGAGGAGGGTCCGACAGGGTCATGGCCACCGACCCATATTAAAACATTAATATATTTTTAGTCATGGTTGGCCCGACGGGGGTCATGACCCATCGACCCTTAAATAAACTTTGTTTTGCAATGTTTTTTGGGGCTGGCGGGGGTGGTAGCCCGCCACCTCATTATATATATATATATATATATATATATATATATATATATATATATATTATATATATATATATTATATATATATATTTCAATTTTTATTATAATGGGGTTGTTTTTCTAATATTTAGAAAATAAGGGATATTGGGAAAATTAATGAGGCCACAATTTTGACTACTTTCGGGAGCTAGGTTTCATGCCCCGAGGTTGGCCAAATTGTAGGACACTTAAACCTGGCCCACAACCCAACTTTGACTCGCTCATTCTCCCTCATACAAGCTCGGATTGACGAAGCGTTCACACCACCATGATCAGGATGACGAGATCTACGCTCTGGTCCTAGTTTGAAAGAATATGATCACTTTGATTTTTGAGCTTTCATAAGCCCTCTTTGTCCTGTGTGTGTCTTTGGAGCCACCTGGATCAACCCATAACTTCATCAATTACAAATTGGAAAATATTCTTATTTATTTGTATATCCAAGGCCAAATGTTCAAGTAATGATTTCAAATGAAGGTGCTATAAATTGTTCAGGTAAGTGCCATAGTATTAAGCTTAATATGGGGGAAGTATTTTCTGGATAGGGATTTAAGGGTTACAAGGATTAGGAATAGTTGCCCTTAATTTTCAGTGTATTTTCATAATATTTTCCTCACAAGGAAAATAAATTGAGTCTAGAGGTATCCAAGGGAAACCTAATAAAGTGATAAGCTATAGAAGCATGAAAAATTTGATAAAATAAGGACACCAAGGTATATTTGAAAATTAAGTTCATTAGATGTTAAAACATTTATATCGTCTACTCCAGTGGATCTCCAAAAAGTTATCAAGAATAATTCCAAGGTTTTTGGAGATATGACTAAGAGTCTTACTTCTACACAAGATCATGAGCATGCTATTCATTTGCAACCGGGAATATTACCACCTAACATAAAGCCTTAAAGGTATCTGTATTCATAAAAGAGTGAGATTGCATATATGGCTCAAGAAATGTTGGAGGGTGGCATCGTTCACCTTATCCAAAGCACTTCCTCTTAACCAATGGTGATCGTTATAAAAAATGATGGTTCATGGTTTATACGTCTAGATTACAAACAACTCAACAAAATGAAAGTCAAAGATAAGTTTCATATTTTTTTCACTCATGAATTATTAGATGAATTGCGTGGACAAATTTTCTTTACTAATTTGGATCTCCATTTAGGATGCCATAAAATCAAAATAAGGCAAGAAAGCATTCCCAAAATAGACTTTATAACACATGCAGGTCATTATGAGTTTTTAGTTATTCCATTTCAACTTACAAATGAACCTTCAAAATTTAAAACCTTGATGAATTCTATTTTCAAACCGTTAGAAAATTTATGTTAGTATTTTTTAGGACATACTAATCTTGAAATATTCTTGGGAAGAGCATGAATAACAAGTTGACAAGGTCTTAACACTATTGGAAGAGAAAAAACTATATCTAAAGTCTTCCAAGAGTTTTGTTGTAGCTGCTACAACCCCCCTCCAAAATTGTAACATGCTTTGGTTTTGGAGCCTCTCTTTGATCATATGAATTATTGTTTTAACATACTAGGGATCCTTGATCTTGATTTCCTAAGTATAAAGTTTTCTTCTTAGAATTATAAGTGTCACAATCTCTCGCTCCTTCATGCCAATCATGTGATATGTTAACTGTGTATTCCCTTAAACAAGTACTAGGCACTTCATGATGATAGTCATTCCTTGTCAACAATGACTGTTTAACTTCTAAAAGATAAACAATGCACTTTTGTGAAATCAAGTTAGGCAAACCCTCATGACATTGGTTGCTTTCCTTGATCTGGTAGTGCAACAATGCAAAAATCAATTTCACCAAGCAATGTAGGGTTAAGTTTTCCATTACTTCAAAGTTGATAGATGAGGCTAATTGAGATGTTGTCCCACTTAACATTGGTGACATAGCCTTAGGAAGCCCATACTTGTATAATAGGTTGGAATCCTTCTTCAAACATCGAAACATGTTTCATCTCATCACCAAATATTGGGGTGGAATATATTTTCAAAGCTCACTTCATGAAATTCAATTCAACCATTGTCAGTATAGAACAAATGAAGAGACTCATCAAGTACAGCAAGAAGTGTATACTCATGGTTGTGAGGAAAAACGATGCTGAAGCATCTGATGCTTTCAAAGGATGTAATCATTTTCACAAGAAATAAATGATTGATATTGTCTCTAACTATGACGATGTTTTTCATGAACTAGGTAGAATGCCTCCCAACAAAGAAATCCAACATGAGATCCATCTTCAACAAGATTCCCCTCTAGCAAATGTGGAAATTTATAGGATGTCAACTCTGGAAATCGAAAAAATAAAGAAGCAGGTGCAAGACTTGTTGGACCAAGGAGTCATTAGACTTAGCTCATCCTCATGTGGTTCACCAATTTTTTTGGTGTCGAAGAAGGATGGAACATGGAGACTATGTGTGGATTATTAGGATCTCAAAAATATCACAATAAAAAACCATGGTTACCATCAGATTTGGATTGCATAAAATGATGTAAGGAAAATTTCTTTCAAAACCAAACAAGGATTGTTCAAGTGGTTGGTAATGCCATTTGGGCTTTGCAATGCCCCAACTAAATTCATGAGGGCAATCAATGATATATTTTGACCATTCTTAGATGAATTTGTACATTTGTATATAGATGACACTCTTTCCTTTAGAAAAACATGGTATGATCATGCAAAACATATCAAGAAAGTATTAGATACTTTGAAAATGGAGAAATTGTATGTAAAGTTGTCTAAATGTGAATTTGGAAAATTTTCCTTAGAGTATTTGGGTCATATTGTTGGAGGAGGTCAACTGAAGATTGATCCTTCTAAAGTTGATGCAATTGTAAAATGGCCTAAACCTACAAATGTAACAGAAGTGAGAAGCTTCTTGGGAGAAATTTAGTACTAGAGAAGGTTCATACCTAACTTTTCATTCATTGCATCTCCTTTGAATACCCTAACCAATGTGAAGTTGGGAGGAAAGAAGCATAAGGATTTCGACACCTTGAAGGAATAGATCCACATAACAATAGTACTAGCCTTGCCAGATCTCCAAAAACCATTCAAGGTTAAAATAGATGCCAACAAATATGCTTGCAATATTGATGCAACGTTGTAAAATGGTTTGTTACCATCTAGACACTTTTTCTGAAGTTGTTGTAAACTATCCCATGTATGAAAAAGCGTTGAGTGCATTGGTTCAAAGTGTCAAGAAATGGAAGCAATACTTGATAGGGAAGGATACTATCATACATATAGACCATCAACCCTTACAGTATCTCCAGTCATGACCAAATTGCAACAATATCGTCACTTTAGGTGGATGGGATTCCTTCAACAATTCCATTTGGTAATGAAATACATGTATGGTACAAGTACCAAAGTGGCAGATATGATTTCTAGACATCATGTTTCTGAATCTATTGGTTTGAAGAATGCTTCTTTATCTCATGATAGTTATGTTGAACAATATACTACTAATGAAGGTTTTAAATAAGTATATTGTTGGCTTCTGGGGGCTTGACCTAGGTTCAGCGTTAGTTAGCCAAACAAATCCCTACAGTACTGGCCCTTTCGGCATCATCCCGCAGAGCGCAGACCGAAGTCTCACCCGAAGCATTATGGGGGGATGCTAGAACCAAGTTTCCGCACCCTGAGATGGTTGTGATGTCGGTTTATTCCTTCTATTCCTGGCTTCACGCAGGTCACTTACATCTAGGGCTTTCCAGACTAGCCCTCTATTTCGCCCTTCAGTACCTCTACAAAAGGGTACGGTTGACCTTCGTGCAGCCCTGACCTGCGGCTCAGGTACGTTCGTGCTACTATAGCAGCGTAGCGTTCAGATTCCCAAACTAGTTTAAGTGTCTTACTTATATTATTAGACAATTATAGTTAACACTGCATAAATAGATGTTTTTACATAGATGTTTTTACTTGTGTTCACTTAACCAACGTAATTACATACATTTGTGCATCATATAAGTATTATAAATGAAATTCTTACATAACATGTCAAGATGCATTAACAGGAACAAAGCTATAGAATTTGCAGAATATTTCTCTTTATTGATATCTTCCAAGTGATTATAGACTTTATCCACCCTGCGCACACAACTGCAGGGGTCCACACACTCAGCTGTGGACTTCCACCCTAGGCCTCTACGCACTCCATTGTAGAGCCTCTACCTACACTACGACCTGAAACATATATTTCTTACTTCAGAGCTATGACCATCTTACTAAAAAACCATTACTCTAAAACTACTTAGACCTTAACTCTTTTTATATAATCCCATGGTCTGCAGACCATGGGTATATCTCTTACAGCCAAATTTACTTTACAAAAATAAGGGTTTACAACCATTTATGACTCATGACACCTTCATGCTCTGCGACCACAAAATGGGGAGTCTTTACAAGTTTATTACAAAATTTGACCCAAAACATGGGCTTTTAGCCCCAAAAATGTCCTCGGGGGATCCCATTCCCAACATATATGAAAAGCTAACCCATGGATCATAGGTGGAGAACTACCATTTGCAAAACAAGTTACTCTACCATTATGGAAAGTTATTTATTCCTACAAGTGAAAGATTCCATTTAATTTGAGAACCTCACACTTCTATTGTGTCTAGTCACTTTGGGCTGCGAAAAACGGATTCATTTGCATAGGTTTTGTTATTGGCCTTGGATGAAAGAATTTGTAACCAAATATGTAAAGGGGTGTGTGACGTTCTCTATTTGTAAGCCCACTAATAGAAAATTGGGGTTATACACACTGCTCCTTGTTCCTTCTCATCCTTGTAGGTTTTAACCCCGTACAGAAATTACCTGCATACGAATTCTAAAACACAGAAAATAAACAATGCGAGAGCATAAAACATAAAACACATATGCATAGAGATTTTCCCCTGGATCCCAAAACCGGGACTACCATCTTGATTTTTCATTATATTCCTTTCAATGTTATAATACATATTTATACATGCCAAAGCATCCAATACCATGGACCGAA